>JAQGAB010000835.1:0-21348 GCA_034696565.1 Isotomurus graminis | reverse complement strand
AATTCTTCACGGCCTACACAGTTTTATGCAACACAGACTTGTAAATCTCTATGGATTACAAATCTTGTAGACTTGTATTTGTAACTTGTGGACAATAGTTTTATGCAATGCAATTAATTGGACTTGTCACGGTTTCATGACAACTTGTCGACTTGTTATTTTTATGCAATCCAGCCCAGTTGTGATAGTGAGAGATTTACTGCATTCCCATCAATACATAATATCACCGGAGGAAGCACTAAACACCGTTTATTCTCATTTCATGGTGCGCACAGGTCGTCTCAAAGTTTCATGTGGGGAGGGAGAGGTCCATGTAAAGATAATATGTGGAGCAGCATGACCAGAAATACTCCAATTTGGATCGAATTTCTTGTAACGCAAGAGTTGCGTCCAACCCAAACCAATTCCTTCACACAAATGAGCACTTCCTTTAGGGACGTCTAAATGTGGAAGTTGTAAGACGAGGACAACTTTGCACTCATACCTAACACAACATAAGTACATATGTAGTCTACACTACACTTCCTTCTAACATAATAGTTTAGCTGTCTATGACTCCTCCGTCTCATCTTTCGTCCATACAGACCAAACCAAATTACAGAAGTAATCAGTATACTCTCATTTAATAAATCGGCCATCGCACTTTTGTTACTTCCGGCCACAACAATTTTACGAGTCAAGTGTCTTGAGAAACTTTCTTTGCTATTTATACATGTACGTTCACAAGAATAGGTTTATTTTTACCCGGAAGGGAAACAACCCTAGTTTTGCATCTACACAGAAGACGTTTAGCAAATCTGGGTTATTACGACTCACAACAACAACATTTCAACTGTTGTTAGAATGCTCAGCTTACAACAAGTGGGTAATGAAGAAAAGTGAAGCCTCGTAGGAATTCACGGAGAGAAATTGTTTGAGTCAGACTGATTGAACTTTCACAAGAAGTAGAAATTCATGAACTGTGAGTCAGTACAACTTGTTTCTTTCATCATACGTGTCACTTGTACGGTTGCATTTGAGATGAAAAATAAATGCACAGAACGCTCAACTGATTTGGTACTCATGGTTGATTATACGAAAAACAAAGAGAGGACTACTAGAACTGTTTGTTTTAGTCAAACATGGTCTTTCATTAACTCAACCACGGTGTGGCTTTAGATTTCCCTAATTTTCTCGCTTGTTTTCAGCCCCTCCATTATTAGTTCTCTGTGGCTTTCCAAAGTCCTGTGAGGCTTTGTCTTCAACACATTCTTTACATGAGGTTCCTTTACTTGCTATTATTACATATTGACTGCACGTGTTGTAGAGTAAGCAGTAATGGGTCATGAGTTGTCACTACATTTGTGTTGATACAACCGCCATGGCCATGAGTAACCTTTAATCAAAATAGTCAGTTGTGTATGAGACATCATGTTAACTGGCCTAACTTTGAAATCCTGCGTTCAGTAAAACTTGTATAACTATGATTAATCTGTGACAATACTGAATTGTCATGAGTCGCCAGTCATTCTGTAGCTTTTAAAGTAGCAATGTTTGAAGGATAAAATTAATCTCTCACAGGGATGCCTCTGACTCACAGAGAGTAGTTTATGGTTGCGTAAACCAAATATGGCTTCTTATTCCACACGGTTCGTGGGTAAAGAGCAGATTAATCGGTTTGTGGCTACAGTGAAAGTGTTCAATTTTACGTCACCTATTTGCATGACTTTCAGTTGCACCCAGCACGTATAATATTCATTAAAGAAGTATGATCTTATCGACTTCATTCAGAGACCATGATTCATTTTAATAATTCATAAATACAACGAAACACAGGTAGTTTGTTAGATTAATTTGAGGCATTTAGGTCTGTTGGCACCTTTCGTGTTCCTGTGTCAAATCTGATTCCGCTCATTCCAAGAGCTAATCAAAGTTTCCCGTATGATTTCGTATGAGGATATAAATCAGTCTGTGCGTATTAATTATCGTGGACCCCATGAGTCCGGTAAAATTGGGTAGGGTACCTATAATAACTCACGCCCAACCTATTTTAGGTTTATAATTTAGGGCTCTGTATGTGGTAGGAACTGGTGGTGCAAATTGATAAGTTCGGAGAATAACGTCTCGCGCAATAACAAACTGACTCTGCTCCTTTAATTTCGAAGACGCTTAAAATATCTCGCCCCATACGTATGATCATACCTTGAACTGTACATAAATATAGCACAAATCGATCCATACCCACAAGCTAGTGTGCAACACTTGAAAAGACCATTTGTAACCGATAATTCGACATATATATAGTTCAAGTCAAATCGATCAACACGAGCTCAGCTTGTGCAATTTAAATATTTTCTGCAGCAAGCGACTTTTGGGCTGCATAAATCTCAGAATCCTCTTGAATAATAAAATGTCGTTTGTTTTCCTTCTCTGATTTTGGAAACTATTATAACTGCAATTTGCATTTTCTCCTTTGCTTTTGAGTTGATTCTCTCAGTTGTCAGTGAGGTGGAAATTACAAGATGTTTTGCACAACAAATGAGATGTTTTTATTTCCTTCCATGTTTGAAGACCGGAAGGTGGGCTTCATATACGACCTACTTTTATTGTTCATATGTGATCGATCTGTCTGGCGTTCAAATGGAAGCATAATTATTTTTAGTGGAATACGGAGTTTCGGAATGCTGCACTGCCGTACAGAAATGCCAGCCTGTCAATCGCGGATAGTTAGCAAAGGGACACCTTGTGATTGTATGCTTTAGTCATGAGATACTTTCAGTCGAATGATAAAAGACAAGCCTAATTGAACGTACCTGGAATGCTTGATTGAGTGAATGCATTCTTAATCTCTCTCTTTCGTTGCTTTCAAGACGTCGGAGGGTTTTCTCTCGTGTACTCAAAATCAACTTGCGTCTTCCCACAGGATTTTTCTTTTTTACAGCTTCTCCATCTCCATTGCCGAGACCGGTGGTAGAGACACTTTGGGCAGTGCTATCGTCACTCAAACTACCCCCACCACTCCCATTACTGGGATTTTCAGTATCCACCAGCATATCACAAGCTCCAGGTCCTCCACTTAGACTACTTATGTCCACCGTAATGATAGCATTATTACCCCCACAAAGGTTATTACTACTACTAACATCGTTTTTACACACTGATGAAAGTCTTCCCCCACTCACATTGTAGTCATTGGCATCATGAACTTCGATTGCAGGGTTGATGCTGCTATTACAATTACTCGATCCATCCGGAAGATGATTCATCCCTCCTATTAGTGTGAGACTGTTTGTTGTAGAAACTAAAGGATTTTGAGACGAAGAAATGCTGCTGGGATGCAAAGCAATCAAGCTGTACAGTTGGTTGTTATTGTCTGGCTCATCTCCATTTGCATTGTTGTTGGTATGAACTGTAGTTGATGAAGTGGTGGAGGATGAGTCGCTCAAGTAGTAGTCACTTGATTCATCCAGCATTTTATTGAGCGGAAGTAACAAAGAGTCTGCTCCTGCTGGCTGCTGGGGACGGGGCAAAACTGTTAAAACTCTCATGTAAAAGTAGTGGACAATGCCAGCGGGGGAAAGGAGACCTGACACAAAATATTTACTTGGACAAGTAGAGAGAAAGTCACAGGGAAGCTGATGACGTAGAAATGACAGGTACGGGGAGAGAGAGAGCGATCGGAGAAAGTAGAAAATGCAATCAGGTGATTTAATTTGATCTGAAGAGTTTTGCACCAACTTAGTTGTTTAACTGTTGAAGTATTTGATTTCACTTAAGTTTAGGTAAACACGAGCGAAACTTGTGGTGGTGTGGCATGAAAGGTGGGGGTTGTGAAGGAAGTATTATTTCAGAGCGTCTTAACTTCTTCCGAAAATGTGAAGAGAGATGAGGAGTCCTTTCTACCTTCCAGACAGATAATTATATGGATAAGATTAGTCTATACAATTTGTGAAGAGAATGAGAGAAGAGTTGAAGAGAAAACTTTTCCCTTAATCTTCGTGATGGATTTCAACCACCATGGACTCCTTGGTGCTCTAACTACTTATTTCATTCTTGGTCAAAGCATCTATAGTTTACCTTTCTCAAGCACGTTGGTTTATTTGCTCCAGGGTAAGTTTAACTTTCTTTTAATCCTGCAGGGGTGTGTAGACGGAAAGGACTCCACTTCATGTAGAATATCTTACGACTTTGCTATATGACGAACAACAATTCAGTAATCTCTGTACGTCATCGTCCTAGAAAAGCTTCTTGTGGTTGTGTAATTCGTTCTGTAATAAAAATAGATTTAATAATTGTTAATTTTATTCAGAAATAACGAGTGACTTGAAATCAGAAGATGTTATTCTCATTGAAGCAGCAAATGACAAAGATTTTCAAATGGTTTCTCTGTCTACACAGTAAAAGTATTTACAGGTGATAAATTCAACACCATACGTCTTCACAATCCACATAATAATCAATCGAAGGTTACACAATTTTATGGCATTTCACACGGTAAATAAACTAAATAGAAAAGCAAATTAAGTTATGTACGGTTCATGTAGTGTTGAACAAATCGTACAAGAATTGTTGCATTTGATTTCACTCGCCCTGCCTTTCCAGTAGTTTAAGCTTAAGAGATTGATGATTTAAAAGTCAAGAAAGTGTAGAAGGAAAATTGGTGGGAGGAAGAATCTTAGAAGATCCTTCAATCATCCCTCAGATAGGAAAGTGTTGGATGTGAGAAGCTGAAATTATTTACGTACAAGAAGTCTCTTTCTCACACACATACAGTTGTTCATTTCGAGTTCCGCTCTGGCTTTTTCTATTTCCTCTCCTCACCTTGTCTTTCCTTTTCATTGGTGAATGAATAAGCAAACCCATTGGGTTGAATCATCAATAAATCTTTCCTATTCACTTTGATGAAGCTTGGTTGAGTCAAGCCACTCAAGAGGACAAATGGCATGAGAAAAGACTAGCAGTAGAGAGTACAACATTCAACAGTCAGCTCTTTTCATCCTTTCTTCGGGAAGACTTCTTTCGTACAAGTGCAGCCACCATCATCAAGTCTCTTGGTGCTTTCACTGCTTATTTTAGGCTTATTCTATCTACTGTAAAACATTCGACCCAAACGGCTCTTCTTCTTATACTTCTATGCTGCAGTTCTCTTCTTCCCTCTCATTTCCACAAGGACCTCATTCCCTCTAGACACTGGATTGAAGACATTTTATTACCCGTTTTATTTCACGCCACTACCTCTCAATATTCTTTGGTTTATGTGTGACATGTAACTGCATGGAGGATGTAGATTACAAACATTCTCTCTTCACTCCTACTGATTCCTTGTCTCTGTGTGGGATGAATTTAACATAAGTATTTTACACTTGGGGGATTTCTACATTCAGTTTCACCTTCTAGCAGCTCTTATCGCTCAACTAAAGCTGGTAGAAACAACTAATTCAAAATATGCAAATGTTCTTTTGCATAAGCGTTGCTGGTGTTTACCAATGATTTATTCATGGGCGTCCTTTTGTCAATCGGTTGGTTGAGGAAGTGTGTTTTAACTCACGCACCATGTTCCTTCTAGAATAAGAACGATTGATTATTGTTTTAAGGTTGCAGGTGTACGTTTACTACGAAAACAAAATGCCTATGTAGAGAAATAGTTGTTAATATCTGTGTCAAAACTAATGTAGGTAGGACTCATGGAGAATATTAAAAAGTTCACTGTCATGGCCATAGAAAACTTCGAAATTATGGCACTTGTAGGATTGAGATGATTGATCTTTTTTCTGCTTGACTTGTTTGGATAGATGACTAAAATATCTCATGTTGTTTCTGTCAGAGCAAAATGAGTAAATTTAAATACACGCACACGCTTTTAGGAATGAGGAAAGAGTAGCGAGAGTTTGTAGACGAAGCATAGCTTTAATTAGAACTATGTTGTACAGTTGTTGTACATTACTTCAGCTAACTAACTTTCTCCTATTACGAAAACCTTTATTTGCTCAGTACATCAATAAACCTCTTGTTTGTGCATCATCTGTAAATGTCACAGTGAATTTCGTTCTTGTGCAATGCAGCAACGGAGGCTTGGAGCGTATTATCTCTCGTCAGAATGACCTCAATACGCATAGTCTTGTAGACCTAATCCTAGTAGAACTAGAAATCTAACCAGAAACTTTGTTTTTAGGTCGAATGTCGATCAGTTTCATCATACAAATCGTGTTCATAGAAAATTTCCTGCTCATATTTGAGAGCTGCAGGGGCAAATGCATCTATCTCCATTCAAGACATTCTCTGAAGACCAACCGTTATCAACCTCAACTGGCTTAATTGATGGAAAGTTCAAAGAGTAACAGTAAAGTAAAGGGATCATATCTTTGTTTCGCTAACAAACACCCCCATTAATTCCAGGAAGAAACATAGGAAAGTCCAAGAAATGATTTCCCTGTCGCCTACGGAAATACAACGAGACAACGGAGACCGACTAACAACTGGGATTTTCTTTTGCTTACACTGATCTTTCTCGCTTTCACCCACATGTACAATAATACACACTGTTCTTCGACAGAGTTCAAGAAGACTCGAAGGATTTATTTTTGCCAAAGAAGAACAGGTGGTAGTGGTTGTATTCTTGCGTACGCTAATGTCAAAAAGCTTTCAAAATCCACGAAATCAAGTAGTGGGGAAGCAACTTCCCACTCGGTGAGAATAACCAACCGCCTACTGAAGTACAAGGAGGGCATTACCGCTCGGCTCTATTGTCCCGAACAAATACAGGAATGCAAACAAGTTTTGAGTGTACCGAATTCTTGATTCCATTTCTACATGAATAACGAGAAAGAGCCTTCTTACCTCTTTACAATAAAGAGATTTCAAAGAATTGACACTGACGAGGGAAGAATGAGATGCTATCTAAAGGTGAAGATGAATGTACTAGCAAACAGAATTCGACAGGAGGGAGCTTATTAAGCAGTCTGTTTCTTCACCCAACAGCCTTCAAAAGGTTTCAGTCAGTCGGTACACATTCACTTTCTTCTATTCGTAACACCAACTACAACAACAATAACAATCAGTCCGTGTCCTTTTGCCTCACAGACTTCACAGTTTTCACAGGTAGGCAAATGGTTTGAAATACTTTTTAAAAGGTGACTAAAAATAGCAACAAATATTTTACTTTTTCTACCAAGTCACAAGTGCAGAAAAGAATCGAGCGAATAATCCAGAGGGTGGTCACACACTTGTTGAAAGTAGGTGAAAGTTTAAGAGCCACATTTCCCCTTTTGTTCCGTGGCGTAAGTTTGCTTCTTCTCTGTATGTGTAAGTATAGTTGTTTAGTTGAAAAATGCTTCGGGGGTGTATACAAACACCTTATGGGAATTAAATGTTAATGCAATAAAGGTCTACTACTATGTATGTAGACGAGAGACAGTGACGAAGAGTACAAGTCAAGAATATTCTACTGTGAGTACTGCATAGACAAGAGAGTGTATGATGAATTCCCGTTGCTTTCGCCCTATTTTTCGCTTCTTTCTTTTTTGATGTTTTGTTATGAATCCATCATCTCGGTGAAAGATGCTTTGAGCTGAATGGGTTTGGTGTATGAGAAGAATAATATGTTTTTGTATGAGTGGAATGATCCTTAGTGGGGGAGATAATGATTCTGTGCTAAGTACTTTGTAATCTTTCTTTCTCTCTTTGGTTCGTTTCAATCGATACTTTCTATCGAGAAGAGGATAAGCAATTTAATTCTTTATTAGAGTTGAAGTCTGAATAAAGTTTGGAAGAAGAGTTTTTAGTTCCGTGTGGTTCTCAATGACTCGAAGGTTGCATAAAGTATGCGGTGTATTGAGTGTGGTATGGGAGATGCATGTATAATGATGATGGTAGATGTTTTATGCAAAATAATTCGGAAGAGAGACTTTCCTGGGTAAGGGAACTAATCAGAATGTTCCGTGGAAGATAATAGATCGTCCTTTATCCTTCTTTCCTAGCGTCTCTGCTTCTTTCCTTGCCTTTTTCCACCGAGTCTGCCCGGTTGCGAGTGTCTTTAGATGATTCCGGTGTACTCACTCTGCTTTCCCTGCCTCTCCACACTTTCTTCCGCTTGCCACACTCTCCTCGATCCTCTACCCTTCAGCAGTCCAGCTCACACATACAGCGTGGGTGGTGGGTTCAGCCTCTCGCTTTCTATTCTAATACTGGACCACGAATCTTTATATGATTAATGTAATGATCCACAACTTCTTGAATTTCATGCGATTTACGTAGAGGTTAAATTGAACTATATAAACAAGTAGAAATACAACTGGTTTTTTGCGGAAATACAATGATATATCCTTTTGTTCGTTCAATGTGTATCACTTCAAGTACTAGTGCTAGGCTTTTTATAACTTAAGCGATATCAATTTCCATTTTAACAGTAATAAATGACGAAGGACGAAAAGTTTCGACGGAATATTCTGTACGTTAGTTGGCAGTGAAGAACCAAATTGGTGTTAGATGCGATGATTGATCGATCTTCCAGTTTTATGTGTTTTAGTGTATATTTATGTTATCTCAATGTCTCATTCGGATTCCATACATACCGATTTTTTGGATTACAAAATCAGGAAAAATTGATACTCTTTGAGAGTCATGAATGATACAAAGTAAACCATTAGTAAGTCAGTTGAATCACTGTGTCACGGGGCTCAGGATGATGGATGGGTTTGACGCTAGTTTGTAGCAATAATATTTTCACTGCAATTTATTTGCACTTTGGTAGAAAACTATTCTTCAACGATGTGCAACAAAAGGGAGTCATGGGTTTCGTGTATGTGGAATGAAAAACAATAGGATCTGCAGTTTAAAAGTAAATTATATTAATGTGGTGTCTTGCATGCTATAATCATTGACTACAAACTGATCTTCTCTTGTTTAGAATCAGATAGGACGGGGAATCATTTATGCGAAAAATAAAATTTACAAGAAAATAAAAGACAGTCTCAAGTAAAATTATTAACACACATTTGTGGTTCAATGGGAATCGTTCCCGTCAATACCAACTGAATTTGGGTGTACAAGGTACCTTTAACATTGCATTGAAGAAGATTCGCATGCGAAGGAAGTATAGGCTGTATGTATAGAGAACAACGGATGGGTGAATAGTGAATATGACACGAAATGGGAAAAAGTTTATGGCGAAGGCTTTGGCTTTGGGATGATAGAAGCAACAAGCAACAGTGTGCAAGAAGGAGCGAGTTCTTTTTACGCTCTTGTGTTGCTGTGGTCTGGTCCATAATCATGGGGGAGATTGGATTGGGGTGGTTTACAATAATAACGTGGGCGATGGAGAAAGCCAAAGAAATCATTTTATGACAGCAGAACCCAAACTACATCAGTTATTATATTTAGCTTTCGACTGAGTTCACAACGGGAGCCTTGGTTCGTCTAGTTGACTCTAAATCGTTAAATGATTATTGTGGTTGATGCACTAGTAGTAATCTCTCGTTTACTTATATCTACACTGACGTCCATGGCCATTCGAGCAATCAATTATTTAGGTGACGATTTATAATGTGTCTGTATCTTTGAATAGAATTTTGTGCAAACTTTATGATCATTCGCTTTATTCTTGTGGTCTAAAATCAGAAAACCTTGTGATTAAGTGTTTCCTTCAATTTCCGTTCTCTCTCTCCGAATCTTACAAAATGTCATTTAGGTAGTGTGTACTTGCAGATCTCTCTCAAAAGCTTATCATCAATGAGTCTAGCTTTCAATGTATTTGAGCTTCCGTCTGTACGTGATGTGTGAGAAAAGGTTGTATACTTGGAATGATACATTGAATGAAGTCATCACTAGTGTTACTAGTGACTGTGGGGGCAGGAAGGGAAAGAACTTGTACGGAATCTGTATCAGCATCAAGGAAATAGATTTAAAGTGAAGTGGTAGTAATACATTTTTCCTCACAAGAGCAATACATATCAATCTGAGGAGAACGAGCATTTGGTCACCCTCTATTTCCTTTCTTCCGTTTCTCTCTCCTGTCTTTACCATCGATGGCCTTTCTCCACTGGATTTTTCTTTGTCACTTGAATTCTTCGGGGTCCAGGCGCATTTTTGTATTCGACGAACGTCTTGATTACTATCTGTTTCCATTTCCAACTTGTTGTCATCTTGATGTTTGACCTTATCGTGAACGTACATTTCTCGTTCTGTAAAAATTAGGCTACAAATCACGTAATCATTGAATGTATGTAATACCATGTCTGTAATTCTATGTCTGGATTCGCTCTCTCAGGTCACAACGACAAGTTTGGTCGTACTTGTTTATTTATTGAATTCGTTCCTTGTCCGAGTTTCCTATCTGTGGAATGTCTTTTCGTTCCAATAACTCGATATTACATACCTCGTGACTTGAGAAGAACATCAAGCCAATTATTCTTTTATAAAAGTACTCTAAATCTCTACACAGCATTGATTTTTGCTTAGTCTGACCTCGTACATATATACACATTATTGTGCAAACCTTGTAATTGTGGTGAAGGTTAGCTAATTGGCGCTAATTACATCTCAGTCTCGGGCCTTCTTGTCAAGTCTCTATAGACCTGATACAAATAAGCCTGTCGAAGCCTATAAAAGCTTTCAGTATACGTATAATATTTCTATATATACAAAATATGATTCCTTATTGAAGCTCTTTCTCCTGTCCTTTCTCTTTTCCTGGAATTTAAGCCTTTTCCAAGCAAAAATGAAGCTCAGCACAAGCTAAAAAATTTATGGAATTTCCAATGAAGAAAATGAGTCTCTTGGTCATCCTCAGTCTATCTCATCAATACACAAAGACAGTGTGAAAAAAGTCTTTGATCTTCTACTTACAGCTCTGGTGAAAGTTTCATTGAATTATGTATAGTAAGTGGGAACATCATTTACCCTTTCTTCCTCTGTGAAACTCATGTGTATAGATTGCATCATGTTCAGTTATACGCAGACACAGATATGGAAGATAGATGGGTGTCTCAGTATGTGTAGGTTTTACGCGTGTTTGTATGTGCGAAGAGACATCCGATACGTATATTTAGTAGGGTATCGCTGTCACTGTCACTTGCTCAGAGAGATTCAACCATCAAAATGGATTAGTTACAGCTACTCCTAATGGATTTGTGTAGATGCACATCCGCACATACGAATAAAGTGCAGGCTACTCTCTCACTGTGTTAAAATGAATGATACTCAAGAATTTTCATCTTTGGAAGTGTACGGAAGACGTAGACATCGTTATCTGTGTAATTTACCCTATACTGGTCGTTTGTTGTGCTAATTTTAGTTATGCGAGAGTAATGTGTATAAGTAAAAGGGCTCTTTGCTAGCCCATCCTGTGTATGTGGGAGTTAGAAACAGTCTAAAAGTAGATGAGTGTTCAGTGAAGAAAGTTCCACGGCAAAGTAGGAAACACTCCGTTTCGATTTCTCTCGCGACTCTCACACCACAGTACAATGCAATGGGTAGAGGATCATATAATTTCATCGCCATGAGGCATTGCAACAGTTGGCTACTCGTAAAACCTTTTATCTCGTCCACTGAGCACTATAATCGTCATAAACTCCAACAGTAGGGTACCCATTACGACCACGACAGTCTGGTAGGGTTCTTTGAGATTGATTTTAATTAGCATCATTCTCTTCAAACAGTTGTCGTCGCTCTTGCGTCTGTCTTCTCCACACCACACCATACGAACACTTGAATTGACAGATCATAAGCGGAATAATGACCCAAATTGAAACTACTTTCCCTTCAATTAAAGCTCTTCATGCTACTCTGGCACTTCATGATCATCTCCTTTCACACACACTGTAGTGTTCAAGTTAGTACTTTTGGTATGTAGGAACTGGAATTGTAATCGGAATTAGGTTTAGACAGGATTAGAATCTTCTCCATGAAATGTGGATAGTAAAATAGAGTACTTTCTCCTTTTAGACTTATGGGATCTAATATCTAATAACTATTTGAATTCTGGAATATGTTTGCGGTTGTGCTTTTTCTTTACAATGGACTATTTTAGCCGCCCACACATATAATTATTAACATAAACTCACCCACTGTTGACTGTAATCAAGCGGAGTCTTTACAACCGATCACAAACATAAACAACCAAACACATCTTTGGAAATGTAAAACTTGGCAACAGAATGACATGTTTCTTGTCGTAGGAGTTAGTAGTTCGCAGTAGAATATTTTGTGCAGCATTTATTGGTTGAATTTTGCAGTAGAATTTCCAGTTTGATGGGACATGTAAGTATGATGGTCTTACACTACAATTATATAGGCTATGGTTTTGGACGTACCCGACCGACAATCTCGACGAATAAAAATCTTCAGAAACATCTCTCAAATTCCCATAAGACCAAGTTTGAACCAATTTGACTCTCATTTGTCTTCGGGAGTGAACGTCAATATAAATTCTCAATGAAGAGTACAAATCCGATTACTGGATTTACATCCGACACCTGTCAGTTGGGACAAATTGCCACAAAGGATACAAGCATTCATAAAGAAGACTTATTGAAAATATCAGGAGATCACAACAGGACTGTCACAAGTCGAAGGGGCAAAATATGATCGACACTACGCAACAAGTGGTTACAATGAAGATTTATAAAGTACTTTCTCCACACTGATATTTTTTGAAAAGGACTTTACTGGGAAAAACATGTTTTCCTGTTCTCATCTGTCACACCGCGTTCAGAATATTTTGCTACATGCAGACTGTAAAATTGCTGTCTACTGCCTCCCAGCATCAAATGGATTCTTGGTGGATTGTTACTCAGAATTTGACTGTCACTCCTGCGTAATATTTTCTACAAAGTTGCAGTGGGTTTGAAGTATGAATCGCAAAATTTCCAAATGTGATTAAAATAATACAGATAACTTACTGTCAGTTTAGCGCATATGAAAAGAGCAAATAAGTTTTAAGTTCAACTCAGGTTCATTTTTAATAAAGACGTCTTGATTAAGAATCTCAGGTTCAATTGTGAGAACAAACTAAATTATTTCATAGTTGTGTCATGTTGATTGTACTATGTAAGCAAGCAAAAGAATGTGGATGAAAGAATGACTAAAACCTTCTCTGCATGTGACTTAGCCCTTCCATCTACAAACTCTGCCTTAGAGCTTTTGTCTTAGAATAAAATTCATCTCGCTTCATCCGAAGTCAGTGCCATGTTTACTCAGCACGACTTTTAATTACTGAACACTGCTTTCCCCCATACATACACACCCAAGGAGCTTACTTTTTCTTATATATTTTATCACGAAAGAGCAATCAGGTTTGTTTAAAAGGGAGGTTGATCTGGTCTGGTAAACTTTTTAATCCTCCACGAAGTTTCTAACTTTCCGGTGATTCGATATCGCACTTGAAATCCCCATTTCACATCACCCCCAAGAGAATACCCATGGTGAAAGCATCAAAATAAATTTCGGTGGGCGAGCTTCCCTTCCGTATTCACATAAGACTTTATCACACTCTACCACATCATCTCTTTTTCACATGCTATGAAAACACACTCACCAATGATAATCCGAAATAGCTGTACTCCTACGCACAAATGGCCTGGAGACGAATCTGTTGCATTTCCCTCATGCTTCATTGACTTTTCCTGTCTAGGCAGCTATTTTGGTGTGCTCTCAGGGCTCTGCAAACACTTCATATTTAAGAAGGAATGAAAGGAAACTACTTGAAGATTAGAACATCGTCAACAACTTCCAGAAAGTAACAATTACCTAATGATGTCCAACGTTGCAGCTTTAGAGGGATATTAATCCGAAAGAAATTACATGTTGGCCATTGTAAAGGAAAAGGAGATGAAAGCCAAAGAGTTCGTTATTAATATTATGGCGTCATTAAAGAAAGCGCAGATTGTATTCGGAGCTATTTTTAGTTGAGGTTGTTGCAAACCTAAAAGGCACTAGCAATTTGAGATGAGCCAATAAAAAGTCGTGTCATGTATCTCGTCATCCTTTCAGAGATTTCAAGTCTCGTACTACTGCTGAATTCAAGATTTTTACTGAACGTCGTACAAGAATCATCTACTAGTCAGTTGAAGGGTCATCCAGCATATTCGTGGGTCTCTGGAAAGTCACATAGGATTAAATCTCAGAAGACTGTCCTCTATAGAATTCAAAGCCTAGACAATTTCGCTCATAAGCTATTGTGGTAACAATAACTTTGCTTTTACTGTATGTTCTTTTTCCTACACACAATAAATGTATAAATTCATGGGCGACCTGGATAGCTACAGCTTAGATTGAACCATTCATTGTCACAACAGATCAGAACTAATTGGTACGCTTTATCTTTCACCCGAATTAATGAAAAAATGTGGACTAATTCTTTAATTAAGTTGAGCCAAGTGATTACTGTGCTGCAAAGCGTAAAACAGGAATCTGCTAATGGCAGTTTTTCAATTCTAAGAAGATTAGTAGGGAGATAAAAGTGCCAGGGATTTGTGTACGATTACCATACCAGACTACTAGCAATGATGGCGAACTGGTCGAGTTGAAGACGAGAGATGTTCCCTGGAGAAGGAGGAGAATTTTGGAGCATAATTGTGTCAAATTGGGCAACTCAAGGAGCAGAATAAGAAGCGAGGACTTCTTAAGTTAATTCTTAAAGGGTGAGGAGAAGTGAACTGACTAATCCAAAGTACAAGGTACTTATTTATGAGTTATAAATGTCATAATGGGCATGGAAAGAGGCAAAAGGATATTCACAAGGGAGACGTTTTCGGATCTTGTAACTTGATCTGCATACAGATATGTGGGATATGCTAATATTAGCGTTAACCTTGTCAGAGTAAGCGATAGATAAAAGTACATGGAACATTTCACTTAAGTCACTCTATCTCTTTCCTCTAACTCTCTCACACGCTACTACCAGTTTCTTGCTAAATTAAATCTGTTGTAAAGTAACACTTTCACCTACTAACTATAAATGGCAACATGAAATGCTCTGGTTCTCCAGTCATTCTCCTATTTCAGTAGCTTTCGTCCGCAGTAGTTTATTGCAATAGTTGGACATTACCACACGGAGACCATGGCTAGAGGCGTTAGAGTTGCCTGCAATATAAAGATAATAACTGTTTTAGTCCTGGCAAAACATACAGTAAGGACTAGTTAAGAACAATTAATTATGTTTTCCACGCATTTTTCAGTGTTCGAGAAGCACAGTAGTTCTGAAGCAACAGAAAGGAAAATTAAAATTAAAAAATTATAAAAAGAGTCAAAAGAAATATTTGGCCAAGTTAATTTCATACGTTCGCCTGAAATTAACGGCATAATAAAAAAATGTGTTTCACATTCGTACAGCAAATACAATGCAATCGTAAGAAGTAAGGAGAGAATGCTTTCTTCATACCACCTGGAGCAAAGCGGAGTTGAAAATTTTAAAATTGTTTATTCACACTTTTCCTGGTGATGTTGATAAAGTTGTTGAGAGTGTTGTGAGAAAGTGGACTTAAGATCAATAGAAGGATGAGGAGGTTTTCGTTAAGCAACAAACAGGGTTGAGAAGGAGAGTAAGTAATGCTGTTCATAGCAATATTTTTTATTCTGTGCATGACTATGTTCACCCCCAAGACTTGAAAGAGTTTGAGCTCTGAAAATTGACAAAATAATTCTCGTGAGACTGAACTTATCCTGAAGAAAAAGAAAGAAAGAAAAAGGCAGTTGTAGAATAAACAAAAATTCTGCTCCACACTGAAATCTTCCTGTGCAGAAGAATGCGATCGTTGAAGATATTATAAATATGTTGCTTTGTGTATGTGTGCAGCAGGGGTGGTAACTCGTATGCATCAACAAGGTTTATTCGTCCACTAGTTTTTATTGATTTCTCTTATGGTTGTGATAGATGTGGAGAGAAACCAGTTCATATTCGAAGTAAGGACACTGTTCGACCAAACGAAATCCACAGGTGGTCCTGTGCTGGGGATTATATTTGCACATTCATCGCCTCATCGCATTCCCTGCCTACTTTCTCTAAACTCCTTTCCCTTTCGTTATTATTAGCAAAACTATATTTTCTATCAGCTTCAGTAAGTTTTTGATGGTAGATTGACTTGGCACTGTCTTGCCTCGTGTTTTCAGCTGTAGTGAAGCGATATTCTTAACAGGCAGTTGTGACTCATACTACTGGTACACTTCTCTTTCATTTTTAATTATAACTGAAGTGTAATGCTTTAAAGAATGTACAAGATTATTTAAGTTTACGACGATATTCCAGTCCAACAGGCTTTCAATTTTGTGTCATAAAGAGCTTCTCAGAATTAGAACTATAATTTAAGATAAACTAGATTCGTGGTTTAGTGAAATCATAAATCTAAAAAAAATTCACTCAAAATGCTTGGGATGGATTCTTTAAATATAAATCTTTGAAAATAATTCTTCGATTATGAAATCTAAACTACGAAAACTAAATCAGACTCGAGTTCAGGTTATGTGAATTTACTTTTTAGATTTGATGTGGATCAGTTCAACAGATACACAAAGAAGTCAAAAGTATAAAGAACCATATCCTTGAATTCCACATAGGTACATACTTTGGTCGATAAGTAAGTTATGTGACTTGTTAAATCACAAATGAAAGTTTGTGGAACCTTGGAACAAACGCTACCTTTAAACACGAATATATAAATAGTCAACCAATAGAGTAGATGTTTAATACGCAATAATAAATTGGCAATTATTTTCAAGTAAAAATGCATTATGTCGAGCAGAACCTAATATGTGATCGAGACATTCAACAGTGGAATTCGCAGACATCTTTGAAACCCAAGGAGGCTTTATCTCTCTGCGTGTGGAGAACGGGTCATTCAGTGTGTCGTGAGAATTTAATTGGCTTCTCATAACGAAGACTAAAGGCTTCCCGCAGCGACCTTTTAATTAAAAATGGAACTTACTTCTCCTCAGCAGAACTACTAATTTAACCATCGCTGTCGCAGAACCAAGTGAATAGATATCCGTTTAGGTCTTAGGCGAGGTGAAAAAGTGTGTGCATGATGTACATGATTTGTATTCACTTGCGTGGGAAGAAGATAGAAGACTTGAATTAAACCTTTATTTTTATTACATAATCAATCGACATATACACAAGTATGGCGTAGTAGATTAAACGTCTTAATTAATGCATTGAATGTGTATGAATTGAGAAAAGAAACGGCCAGATGAGCTTCCCAATTTGATAGTAATACTTGTTATACACGTTATACTAATTATACTTATAACAATTTGTTTTACAATAATCGCGAGCCTTGATTTCATGCTCAATACAATACATTATTTTGTATGTATTAATTTTTATTCTATTGCTTCCTTTGTTCAGTTCCTCAGATTTTGGGTAGAAAGTTGTGGACTAAAATTAGCCGTACAATCATTAGTAATGAAAGTTCAACGGTATTTTTAGCTGAATGACAATAAATAGCCTACGCATTTTGTTCCGCAAAGAAGACGATGTGATGAGATCTGTCCGCTCTAAAAGCAAGTGAATGGGTGAGACAAGCAGATAGTATGTTGAGGTGTCTCTTTCTGAGAACTCAATTGAAAGCAGCAGAACGAATCATTCATCAAACTCCATCCAACAACAATACCTCCCCATTCATACGAGTAAAAGACTTCTCACTTGTTCTTCATCTTCCCCGAATCTCAACCCCACACTTTTTATATCTTTTTTTTGCTCGACATGAGAAATGAAAAAATGATAGATCTTTGTCTTATTCATTACACGGCTAAATCTGTCTCCCTCCTTGATTTATTTTTCCATTACTCAGCTTGTAATTTTGTCTTGCACAAAACGAATGTACTACTTGGTATCCTTGAGCATCGTAATGCATACACGTAAAGTCTGACAGATAGTAGTGAGCAAGTAATAAATAAACAAGGTACGGTCTCATCTCATCCAATGGTTTCTTTTGTCATCTCATGCAAATTACTTTCTTGATAAAAATGATTCGAAATTGGAAAGGGATCGGATCAGAGCGATGCTATTATTAGATGTTCCCTTGTGCTTCGTTCATCCCTGAAACTGAAAGTATAGCGTACTTTCTACATATCCATACTCAAGTTTTGTATTTTGTGATTTCCAATTAGTTATGTTGTGTCTGACAAAAAATATCTTACCCGGATAATTGCACAACAAACTACATGCTGGTTCAAGGTAATTTCATACAGTACCATGTCGTATGTTTTATTCACAGGTATTGATGAACCTAAAACATTTAGCCATTTATACTAGAGATAATTCAATAAATTTTATTCTGATTTGAATGCGATTGCTATTCTATTCCACACAAAAAGCCTTCACCGATTCTGAGCGGTGGAGTATCCAAAAATACAATTTAAGACAAAAATCCGGAAGCAATACTTTCTTCTGAGTTCAACGGTGGATTTCTTTCTGTCATGCATACAAATGAAATGATAGGAAAGACTAGGATTCTTTGCTTGTCAGCCAAGTAATTAATATCGATCGAGAAAAAAGGCTGAGAGAGATTAGCCCACTTTTTCTAGTGAAGTTCTTCTGACTTAACTGAACTTCTGATGAGTATACGTACGATGTGCTTATGAAAAGATGTCCGATTCCTTCCTTCGTTTTGTTGAGTTTCAGAAGAAAGTACTAAAGACTGTCTCTTCATGTTCCAACATAGAAGTGTGCGCTACATCTATGGAATTAAATTCCATCAAGAAAATACTCTCTTAATTAAATCTCGAGAGAAGTATAGTCATGAGTATCAATCGTGTAGAGTGTCATCATACACGCTGCTTTCTAGGGTATAACACTTTTGTAGTAGATTTGTGGCTTGTACGCCCAAGCTACAAGTGCTCAGAGAAAGTTAAAAAGAGTAAACTGATGGTACCTGCTAGCAGCAACTCCAGATTATTACTTACTATACTCCCTACTCTTCGACCCTAATACTCTTCTCTGGAGGATAATTCCAAATATGGTTTTATGAAAAAAACTCTGAATTCTCACCTACCACCTACGTTACATTAACTCAAAGTTATAGATTCTGGTTTTTGTTTTTAACTTCTTTATTTCTACGTTGCAAGAGTCAATTTATTGAATTCAAAGATGGCTTATATAGTCTGTTTGATTACACTTTTGCTAAAACTATAATTTTGAGTTCTAACTACAAGTACAACACACGGGGAAATATATCAGATCGAATCTCAGTAATCAATTCTAGGTTGTATCCGATTACATAATTATCGTAATAAACAAGTTTATACTGATTGGATTGGATACGACGCCTTTTTAGGGTCCCGTCCCGAGGTAGAAGATCACAATGTTCAAATGTTTAAAAAGGTACAGCCAGGAATAATGATTGAAATTGGAATGGTGATGGCACAAATAGCATTACATTAATTAGTATATATATGTACAAGGTCAACAGTTCGCGATGAATGATCGCCGAGTATCAGTTGCATTTTTACACAGATGTCACTTGTCGTGAAATTTTCTTCATTTGTTCCACAAGTTGGTCCGGAATTTCAGCAAGAACTTCCTTCGCTAAAATTACTTTCGTCTCCAACTGGTTATTTCCATACAAAGTGACGAATTTCTGGAGTTCTAAAACAACCGGGTTTACAGCGTTATAGAAGTTATACGAGATTACTAATAATAGTATTATATATATTTGATCGATGACAGCATACAACTGTTAAGTTATTAGAAAACAGCATAATTTGAGGTAAAAATTGTATCAAGCAAGCATAATCACAATCACATAACACTTGCACAGCATGATGAGCAAACAGTTAGGTAGTTGTACTGAGAGAGATCCAGACATAATTGTTAGAATTTGTTCGTAATAACATGTTCGTAATTTACGGCAGAAATTTTAAACGACTGCTTTTAACTTGCGCATCCAGAGGACCAACTGATCTGGTAATTCAGCTAGAACAGACCTAGCCAAGTTAATTTTATTATAAGGTGAAGGACTGCTTTGCTGATAGCCGTAGCCATAACCTGGGGTCATAAATTTTCTCATTTCTGCAATACAAACCCAAATACCAAGTCAAATACTTCAACCTTTGTTTAAAGGTTCTGCGCAAAACAAACAACCCAATATTAAGGAAAGCGACATGTCATTCAAAAATACTGCTCGTTCGTATCGAAAATAGACTAATTCGTTCCTTATTCACAAAGAGTCAATATTACAAAATGAGAGTTTCATGATAACGACAAAGAAAATACTTGGATAATCTTGAAATTAAAGCACCGCAAGGCAACCAAAAACACAACTTTAACACTACAGCAGTTTAGTTTACAAGCAACAGTACCACAAAGGTTTTAAACATACCGACAAATTGTACGATGTCCCGAACTGCAGCACGTCCATTGTGTCTTAACACCTTTCCATCACTGTCCAAGAATTCCATTGCAGAGAAATCTTCGTTGCCAACTCCAATAATAATGATAGACATAGGCAATGTCGACGCATTGATTATGGCCTCTTTTGTTGCATCAAGATCTGTTTATGGTTAAATATAGATTCATTCATTGAAGAATTTTTGGTGTCATTTTTGGAGCTTCACGGAATATAAAACAAAGAAACGAACCGCAAATAACACCATCGGTTATTATAAGCAGAACGAAGTAATTTTTCCCATCCTGGTAAGAGGCAGCAAATCGAGCTACATGGTTGATAACAGGCGCGAAGTAAGTAGGACCTGCATATTAAAAACCATGAATCAGTCCTGTGCCGTCTTGCAAGATAGTTGAGGTCAGTTTCAGCTCTCACCATAAAGTTGCACAGTACTAAGAGACTTGTGATAAGCTTCCAAAATTCCATCGACACCTTGACAGAATGGATTGTCCACACTTCCATTTAGAAAAAATTCATGTGACACCACCTGATTAGGTGGAAATCGAGCTCCAAACCCTAATGATGGAAACAGCTTGTCCGAGTCATAGTCTTGAATAATTTCCCCTGCAATGTGCCAAATATTGTACGGTGCCTGTAATTCAGTAATATCGCAATAAAACCGTACACCAGCCTACTTACCAACAGATTTTATGGCAAGTGAATATTGGTTATCCATCTGTGGGTGTCTGTAATGCAAACTCTGCGGGTTATTGGGATCACCTAAATTTCACAATACACATTGTTTTATACCATATTAAAATTATAATGCAGATCTACAAATTAATCTAATACCATTAGAAGCAGTAAAATCGACAGCAACTGTGAAATGCAATTGCACTCCACTTTGAATGTAATCTAGAAAAGTTTTCTCTTCTTCAACCCGGATCCACTCGAAATTCACAACGCCTGAATTGCTGTAACTCTTTTTCTTAGCTTTCTTCTTTTCGTTAATAACTTGAAACGTTGCCCGATTTTCTTTTACAGCTATGAA
>JAQGAB010000834.1:0-21357 GCA_034696565.1 Isotomurus graminis | reverse complement strand
GAACAACCTGTGTCAGGATTCCCAGGAGGGCAAGAATAACGGCTAACATTTGTATGACGTGCATTATTTAGAAGATTTAAGGAGATTACTTCTCATTACCGTCTGCAAATAGCAAGTGTGATAGTTTAGGATACAAGAAGAGCAAAAGTCGAATCAATAAACAGATGTGATGGTTGCATTATGACCGGGTTTGAAAAGCGAGTATTGTGTAATGTATCAATGTTGATTTATATCTATTCCAAACTGTAATTACTATTCGGATGTATAAAGCGTTTAAAGTTTTCGCAGGTGTGAAACATGGGCGATTTATTGAGCAAGATTATTTCAGAACATGACAACTTTGATCAACTAAATTCGATAACCGCAAGGACTTCATTATACACATATGATTTAACTTGTTGTCAATTTCTAACAGCAGGAGTATTGAGGTTTACAGATTAATTGAATCAATCTTGTTTAATAAAGCAATTGTGCTGGATGTACATTTAAATGCTATTGTGTCTGCAGATGTCACCCAAAGAAATGGAAACACATTTAACCTTGCTACAATATTCTTTACTTGAATTTCTTTTTGCAGAGTTTTTTATCTTGTTATTTAAACAGTTGGCTATCATGTTTAAGCCAATTATCAAGATATAGATTAAAGTCATTGATAGTACTAGAGGTTCGTTCGATCCAAACAGCTATTAGACCACTATTGAACCACATTTGGACAAGGTTATAGGTCACAAAATACTTTCCCAATGTCAGCTTAAGACTGTAACCCCCTATTTTCAATTGTCTGATATGATCTCAATCATTTATTACAACGAACTGCCCTTTACTAGGGTCTTTAAATTTAATTAAATATTTAACTACACTAAACCCCAGTGGTTCATTATCGTTACTTAACTAATTTTTAAACAAATTAAGGATCCCATTAATTAAACTGGTTACTGATATGTCCGATTGTGCAGACAACAATTTAGTAAGCAACGGTTATAAAGAATTATTAATGCCAAAATTGTGAATTAAGATCATTGACAATTATTTGGGTTCACTGAATACAATTCAAGAGCTCGTACGTCTGTTTGACGTACCTTTTGACCTTTTTATATTGGCCGGGGATGTATTTAGTAGAATAGCAATTTTGACAGTTTCATAATTAGTGATTAGGCACAACTCCTGATGTTACTTAAAACAAGGTCGTTGTTCAATCAGACGTGTTTCTATTAGTTTAGATGAACGAGGGACACACACAGAGCTGCTGTTGGAAATTAGTTCGCATTAGATGCTTGCTTAACTACAATTGTTTCTTTTACAATCATTCACTAATTGTGTTCTGTATTAATACACCGTCTCTGAAAGTTACAACCGTCCTTGAGTACCAAGGCAGTTTGGACAAATAAATCAAGAGACTTACAATGCACCGCTTGACAAAGTTCTCACTAACTGTGTTGTTCAAATATCTGTATCCCTTGCCTTTAACTCTTTCATTTGATTACAAGACAAAAAAAATTCAAAGTCAATTCCGGTACTTTAAAGCTGCTACCATACTTCTTTTTGAAGCAGTCTTAATTGGACAGTTCCTTTGCTTAATATTTTACCTGAGGTCCATTTATCTGACATGGACTAACGATGCACATGGGAAGATTGTTACTGGTCAAATAATCCAAGTTAGCATCATGTCCTTTTTGTTGCTACATGCCTTAATGTGCTCAAGAACAATATATACGAAACCAGTTGATACCGTTCAACTGGTTAATTCTTGTTTTGAAATGAGTAAGCGTTGGAACTCTTTTTTGGGTAAGTTTAAATAAAGAACAGTACATTTTGGAAACAGCAGTTTGTATATTTAATTCCTTACAATAATTTTAATCAGGCATTTTGAACGGAAAGGAATCATTACTGAAGAGAACAGGACATTTTACGATTCGTGACATTAAAGAAGACATAATAGGAGCTGCTATATTAATTTTGCTGTCGTCTCGTCAGTCAACATTCCTGGAATGTTTGCAACTGTACTGATTTACATGGAGCTTGATATAGTTTACTATGCTTTTCCATCTGAAATAACGATAACTACACTCGATAGATTTGGTTCAGAAGTACTTAAATTATTCGTGCGATCTGTAATCTCTCTTATAGCATGTCACTTAGGTTGGGAGATTATAGTGGCCTGTGGAACATTGCTGATGATATTGTTTTATTACCAGTTGAAACTCATGCAGATTCTGGCTCAAACATGTTCAGCAAATTTACAATGCAAGATGTTCGTCCACACATTTAATTCCGTATAGAGAAAGCTTCAACTTCATTCAGAGTTGTATATAATGAGCTACATAACATCGCAATTAACGCACACCTTGGCACCCTTGTTACTCTGTGTATGCAGTGCGGTGATTGTGTGTGGGAATTATGGGACACTTAAATTGTACTCGGCAGTTGGAATGCCATAATACGTTGTAATTCCACTTTTGTCTGCAACTATGAGTGTTTTCGTTGCAATTACTTATTCTCTTGCTGCCAAATTGTATGACAAATCGTACAGAGCAAAGAAAGTTGACAGCAACGGCGACTAACAAATGGCTGGTTAAAAAGTTGAAATCAATTCGATTGGCACGGGTTGCTGCTGGCGACTTTTATTACATGACAAACATCACAACAGCGGCTTATGGTGTGTATACTATGAAAATGTCAATCGATTTGATGCTGGCGTTTTGATCAATTTGTTGTTTTATTAGCTGAGTTATGTACACACTTAAGTAATTAAGGTTTGCTTGGAACTTTACGGTGTTGTGTTTCTAGGAACATGTCTTAAAGGTTAAAAGAAATGTAGCAGGTTTAAAATAAAAGCTTATACAAATACACAAAAACGTTTTTAAAAGCATTACGGATGATTTTTTACTCGATGGTTTCTCCACCGGATTAAGTGGGCTCCAAATGTCGCAAAAGCAGTAATGAAAAAATAAATAATAAATCGACTTGAACAGATTAAAGGTAAACGATCATTAAGGAAATCAGTGGATGGAAAGTCAATGTGTATGAGAAACAATTAACTATACAATTCGGAAGAAACTGTCCGTTTATATCATGTTTGGAAATTAATATACTGGCTCCACTATGACGTGAGTAATTGTATAAACCGGAGTATATATTAAAAATGTTTTAAGTATACTATAATTACAATTGATATTGTTTTCGTTATACCTGTAAAAAACATATCAGACAATTAAATCATTACAGCAACATTTTCCAGCTCAAATTAATTACTTATAAGCATAGTGCAATTTGCAAATCGTGTATACCAGACTAGAGAAAGTTCACTTTCCATAGTGGGCAGTCTTGGCATTGAGCATTATTTTAAAATTGGTGCCTTTAAATTTCGAGTCAGTCAAATAACCGTAAATCCGGTGGATCTTTTGCCAGTTAATTTCATATGTTGTCGGCTTTAATCAATGCAAACGAATTTGGCAATTACAGTTATTCCTACGGTGCTTTATTGGAGCAATGAATCGGTTAATACGAAATTGATTTAAACGAATATAGATAACAGCGCAAAGCTGCGGGTGAGCTATTTCACTTTTGATACTATGCGTGCAAAGTAGTCGTTAGAATAACAATTGGCCACTTTATGACCGGTGAGTAATTGATCTACCTTTTGAATCGTAACGCTAATTGATGATTACTATTCCTTTAAATTCTTTTTCTCTAATTAAACGTGTGTATATCAATTCTTGTTTGTGTATTAGGAACACGTAGTCGTATTAAAATGAAAAGAGAGCAACGAAAACATTTGCTTGGATTCACCCAATTAGATTCATCTTTCCAAACAAAAACTGTGTACATCCTGACATCTTAAATTTGCTACAATTCTACCAATTGCAAATTACAATGCATCGGTTGACCTCATTTTCCCTCTCTTTGTTCCACAAATTTCTGTGTCCAGTACCTTTACCGATTACATTTAACACTGAAAGAAATGAGTTCAAAGTCCACAACAGCACAAGAAGGTTGCTAACGTATTATATTTTCGAAAAAGCCTTAATTTTACAGTTCATTTCTTTAATATTTCGTTTGTGGCGTATTTATAAAAATAGTATTTATTTAAAAGGGGAATTCGATCCTTTACCAATATTCGTGGTAAGCCTCATGGCTTTTTTGTTGTTAAATGCCTTAGCCTATACACGAACGATATTAGGGGAACCAGTATACACTGTGAAGTTCGTGAACTCCTGTTTCGACATGAGGAAACGGTGGAACCCAAGATTAGGTAAGGTTTAATCCAAGTTAATTAAAGTTTATATACACATTGTTACTACAAGTTTTGTTTAATTAAATGATAATTGCTTGACAGATATTTTCAATGGAAAGAAACGCTTACCCGAGATAAGTGGACATTTAAGATGGTGCGAAATTAAAGAAGACAAAATCGGAGTCGGAATTTTAATATCCTTTTGCTCTGTTAACATTCCTGGAGTTTGTGCAATTGTGTCAGTTTATAAGCAACTTGACTTAACTTACTACCTTTTCTCTTCACTCACTACATCTACTATAATTAGTTTAGAGATATTGAAACTATTCGTACGATTCGGGCTCACTCTTGTAGGAAGTCACCTCGTTTGGGAAATAATAGTGTCATCTTCTGCGCTGCTATTGATAGTGGTTCATTACAAATTGAAACTAATGCAGACTCTGGCTTACACATGCTCACCAAAAAATCCAATCTTTGTGCATACATTTACTCCTGTAGTAAAATCCCTACTGCAACTTCATTCCGAGATGTATATTATGAGTTACATTGCCTCACAAATAACGTGTACGTTGGTACCACTCCTAATCTGCAGCAGTACAGCGGTGATTTTGTGTTGTAATTATGGGACGCTTAAATTATATTCGGTAGTTATGATGCCCTGGTACACTGTGATTCCTTCTGTGTCTTCAGTTATAAGTTTGTTCCTTGCGATTATTTATTCTACTGCTGCTCAATTGTACGACAAATCGAGTGCATTTCAGTGGAGATTGAAAAGCATGGCGAAAGGTAAATGGCTTGTTAAGAAGTTAAAATCAATTCGGTGTGCTCGCATATCTGTGGGGGATTATTATTATATGAAATCGAGTACAACTGCGGCTTACGGGGTTACTATTCTGAAAATGTCCATTGATTTGATTCTGGCTTTTTAATGCATTATTGGATTAACAAGGATGGTAAATAGATGTTCCCTCGCAAATTTTGTATGTTTGGGACTTTGTATTTAATATTTAAGTTGATTTATGTGAGCAATATTCTTCTTCCCTTAGCGAGTACCTAGTTAGATTAAATGAAAATCATGACTATGCTCAAGGATGGTGATCCTGCAATGATTAGCATTATAAAATAGCTTTAATACAAAGCCCCCGTGATTTATAAACCAACTTGCTAATGTTTTTGAAAACTAAATGTAACTCTATACTCTAAGTTCACGAACACCTTATTTCACTGTAATCTATAATATACAAATCATATATTATTTCCAATTACATCTTTTATAACCTATTTCATACGTTATATTCATTATTGTTCTATTGATAGTCCCGTATATGATTCCGAAGTCAAACCCGTTCGGGGGTTGTCGCGACCATGTTTTATTTCCCCCCAAAGTTGAGTGGGGGGAACAGGAATTTTCGAAATTTTGAAAATTTTTTTTTTGCAATACTGTTCATTTTATGAAAAGAAACAGGTTTTATAGAGACAATTTTTTCGTAAATTGATCAACAGCGCCGCAATTTAGACGCGAAAGTCAGAAAATGTGGGTTCAATTTCTGATGACTCGAGGTCATTTACGACATTCCACTCATTCCCACTCATCATTTTGATTAGCGTCATCCTAGTGGGAGTTATATAAGCAACTCGTAGCTAACCTACATCCAATCAACAATAGAAAATAATAGATACATGCTGATCAAATGGTTGTCATATCGATATGTTTAATTTATCACGTGATCAATCTATCTAATCCATCTCTTGTAAAATTCCTTTGCTCATTAATTCCACTTTAATTAAATAGTGGAACTGCGACTGAATTAAAATAATTTGTTTTTAAAAACTTGAAGTCATGTTGCGTAAAGAAATGTTTGACTTCCACTCCGATAAAAAGATTCTAAATAACTTTTTGAATGACTCCAGGGTCTTGCCAACCACTTCATAGATCTCACTGAACTTCAACAGTATTTACAAGGATCTGGGCTGATATGTAATCTAAATCTACGTTGTTATGAGTTCATGAGATTTTCTACATATTATTAGAAACCAAAAGACTCCTAAGCCTTAGAAAATCGATTTATTTCCATACTTTTTAGCAGTCAACACCATATAACATTATTCCACATCTCATAATTTATTTTTGTCGTATACAAGTGAAGCATACTGCGTTCATGTTTAGTGATTATGCCGGAGACATAAGTTAATCTCTATTGTGTTTAAAAATTAACTCTTTTCCCCGTAGAAAGTTAAACTTTTTCTGTTCTGCATCCTAATCTGTTGATGAAATATTTTACAGTTATGTACATTTGCATTGTAAGTATCCAACATGCTTGACGAAAGTTTTCCAAATTTCTAAACATTAATCTACCTTCCAAAATAAATAGCACGAAACACAGACAAATCAGCGAACAAAGAAAGTACAAAGCAATTTGAATATCTTGGACCTTCACAGCAACTTCGGCACCTTCGTATTTCCAGTACAGTGCTTTTCGAGCCGTAGCACGGGCTTTACTTTCCATATTTAAAGGTACGTTAAGCGAGTAAACAAATTCTCGAATTATTACAGACTGCTCGTATGTTTCCTTCCATCGGTCATGAATTCCAGATTCGCACATCTGAGCAAGAAATGGTATGACGTACTCTCTGGAAAAGAAAGTCTTGCGTGTTACCCAAGGAGCGAACCCAACCAAGTAGTCGTTAACTGTATCACCTTCAGTATAAACTGCAGAAAATTGTGTATACGCTCTTACATAAGTAGTCATCTCTTTAGCTTCGAATCGAGCATCATAAATTGCAAATATGGACGGCAATATGAAGTTAGTGGTCGTACCAGCGTTGATATCAACACCGTATTTTCCCTTTTTTGTCTGCAGTGTAGCAACAAAGTCAAAGAAATCAATATACTTTAATTGATTTTGAAACGCTGTAAGAGTTGCAGAATGCTGTCCACTTTTATACTTTAGTAAATCCTTCACTTGTTCTTTCATCCTGGCTGACATAAATTTGGTCCCGTTTACATACACGAAGCTCGTAGTCAGACATAGAATCTTCGTTTTGGCGAATTCTTCAATACTTTTTGGAAGGTTTTCTAGAGTTTTGGGTGTTGCAAGACACGAAAAGAGACTTCCAGAATATTCGTTTGCTAAATGAAATAAACCGAATTGCCAACTGAGTATGAGTAAGAAAAAGAGACCAAGTTTTCTGGAAAAATTAATGTGGCTAGTTTCTTCGGACTGACACAAGAAAACTGAAAATGTCCACCAGCACGATTGAAATAAAGCGTCTGAAGTTTTTGAGTGGCTGGAATAGTACAGGAGAGTTGCTACGGGAATAGCGAGCGTTATGAGTGCAATCCAAGTAGCAATGTCAAAAGGCATTAAAAGCGTAAGAAAGTTGAAGTTTGATCGAATGTCGACAAAGATCATTAATTCATTAGGCGTTCTCTTTTGTGCGTATACTGGAAATTCGTTAACAACAGGTTTACGCAGTAGTAGTCTTTCAAGTTCTTGTGGAGAAATAGTAAAACCGTATGCAAACATTCCGACAGAGTCCCCGCGACTGGATTGTTGGTCATAACAGTTGCTTAAGTTGTGCCGTTTTATTACATGAGCTAGAACTAAATCGTTTGCAGATAGTTGAAATTGTGGACCGTTCTCGTTAAAAAATCGGGTGGTGGTGTCAAGACACTGGAGTGTATACCTAATCGATTGGCAGCATGTTCGTGGGACGTTATAACTTCGTTTTCTTGTATTAAAGTGTATTGCTTTCCATTTGGCCCTGATACTCTTCAGAGAGTTGCCAAGTTGTCCTAAGCTGTTATGCTGAGGTAGAGGTTCATGTTGGTTGCAATAAATACACACAATGAAGCCAATTAAGTGAGATGGTTCTTTGAACTCTAAATACAAAACTGGTGCAGTCTGCTTTTGACTAACATTGGGATTAATTCTTCTGTAATATGTGTCAAAAACGTAGAAACTGCTGGACTGCGGAAGGATAAAAGTCCAATCTGGACTGCGGTCTAAGTAGCGAAGTCCATGCATTACTAGCTCTATAAACCTGTAGGAGTTTGGTAAAAGTTGTCTCGTGTCGTAATTTGGTTCAGGTTGAATGAATGCGATTCTGCAGTTGGAGTGCTTTGTAAGCGACGTGGTCCAATTGAAGTAACCTGTAACTATTTTTTTCAAGGAAGTATTCTTGTAGTCGAAATCAATCTTGAATAATGTGCTGGTGGATAGTTTACGCTGAAGAATTATATTCAGAAATGGAGTTTTGGGAGCTGTGTGTTTTTGATGAGTTCCCGTATAGTAATAGTCAATTATGCAAGAGTTGAATAAATGTAGAAAGTGGAGAGGGTCACGCATATCGGAAACAAGTCTTTTTACAGTTTCTATTGGCGACGCAGCAATCAGACAAAGCGCTAGGGAACACCAGTACATTATACTTGAGAAAGGGGAGAGATGATGTTTAAAAGTGTCTTTAAAAGCCAAAAGTGTCTTTCACGACTAAAGTAAGAAGTGATGCTAAATGCATTTGTTGATGTACATTTAGATAGGAGTGCGATTTCGAGGATTTTATGTAAGTGTGTAAGCGTTAATTTTTAGCTCTGAGGTTTTTTAACTGATGGGAAAGATACAGAAATATTAATAATAAATAAGTTATTTCAAAAACCCAGAATAAATTTCATCTTCAGATGTGTCAGAAGCAAGAGTAATTTTGGAATATGTTGGGCTACTGTGCACACAATAACTAGATCTGCTTGGTACGTAGTCTTCTAGCTGATGTACCGACACTTAGCAAAATTGGTTACTTCTTGCATATTTTATCTTGTCTTTACCGGATTAAAACCTCCTCGAGATACAGGTGTAAAATATTAATGAATACTTTTATCAATTTTTTAACCAAACAAAGCAGACTAAGAAAAGGTACATCCGTCAGGGTGTTAGATTATCGTGACCAAGGAAAATAATACGTGGAACCTCAAAATCAATAAAATTTATAATTCGCGCTCTTTGCATTATATTTGACATATGTAGAAGAGATTCACCATAGAAATTGGAACAAAACCAATCGTGTTATCACTAACAATGAATCCGTGCCTATTGCTTAAGGTACTTTTTGAATTGTTTTCCAGAAATGTGGCCATGATTTTCCAAGTTCATATGTGTATATGACTGTGCTTCCCCATATTGGGTTTGAAGGGTAATATCACAGATTAAGTGAGCAATGATTAGGAGGTGATTGGAAAGTTGAGAGGAGAGGAAAAAATTTTCTATATAGTTCAATGCAAATTTTTCGGTCTCCTTAAGTAGCATTATAATCGGAAGGCCCAACATTTAACATAGGACTAGATAGTCATGCAAATGTCTGTTGAATGGAAAACTGCCAGGGTCGGTTTACCATAGATGCCTTAAATCCAGTCAGAATCAGCTCAGACATTATCTGCGCCAAATACACTTTGTAAGTGTGCACTGTCGCACAATTTGTGGAAGCCCGTTTTTACCACAAAGAATTGAAAAGGTCGTAATTGCACTTTAAGTTAAAGAGCTCAGGTTGCCGTCGTAAAAAATACTACTTGGGCCAACAGTTCGTTCTCAGTTTTATTATATGACTGAGTGAGAATAATCAATTTGAGTCAATACAAAATAAGGATTTTGGCAATTACAATTAACGCTTTATTAAATAGTTCGACCCGAATCTTATAGAATCAAATAAATAGACTTAATGGAATCCAAATTGACTTAATAGTACTGGAATTGTATAAGTGGAACTTGCATTAAATGCTTAGAGAATTTAACTAAGCTACTATACTCACTATGTGGGGTAGAGCAAGACAACGCTGGAATAGTCTTCTCGCCACAAGAGGACTTATTTTACCCTTAAGGACCAATTTTTAGGAACGGCTTGGCAACCAAACTTTCCATTAGCACTAATGCTAAATTATAGTTGCATCTCCTGCTAGAGATATTTAGGAAGGAGGCTGTACTGTGATTTCAACTTAAGACGAAACGATGTCCTATCAAACGCGTTAAGGGAATTTGCAAGTTCAGTGTTTTTATCGTGTGACACACAACTGAAGTTGAAAAAAATGAATTTCGGACTTGAAGTAATTAATACTCCGCAGTCTTAAACAAAAGTGAACTTTTGCTTAAAGCGTTTTGTAGACCTGTGTCTAAGCTCTCCGTAAACCTATGATTCAAGATTCTAGGTTGAAAACTCATGACGAAGATAGAATTTCAAACTCCTCGACTTTACTTAGATACTCAACCAATATATTGTAGCTACAAACTAATTACACTGAAATTATAAGCAAAAGGAGGCATTTATAAATTATGACCACCTCGCTGACTAAAAAAGGCTCAATCACTTGACCCGAACCAATAAAAATAAACTAAAAAACAGTGGTTGTCTAGTTGTTAGTAAAGAACAGTAACTTAACACACAAATGTTTTTGAGAGACTTCTCGCTACAAGATTTAGCGTATAAAGTAATACAATTTTACGTCCTACAAAAGAGCTAGAAGACTTGATCTTATTGTTATACTTAAACAGAGACGAAAGAATGAGAGACTTCCAGTGGAAGAATCTCGTACAATTTCTACAATAACTATCAAGTTGGTCGACGTACCTTCAACCGATTTGCAAGTTGATGAGCAGGGGTGACTTTTCGACCAGTTGAATTGACGAAAGTTGAATGATCCTTCAGACTTGATGACACAGACTTCCACCAATACACAAGTTAGGTACAAAACTTAGGTCAGTGAAGTCCTGGGTACTTACAAAGGGTTCCTTCACTGGCAAACATACTATGGTATGGTATTGTTTTTTATCATGTTGATTTGATACAGAATGTGTAGTATGTAGGAACAAACTTCAACGAAGTGAACAGTATGAGAATATCAGAGCAAAAACATCTCTTCTGAGGAATGGGAACTCTGAAAGATGAAGCCTAAGAGATACGAAGAAGAAGCTTCTCTCAATATCCTACAATGTCTAAATCTATATCTGCAATGCTGTGGATGCATCTTTCACAAAAATCACTCCTGATCTTCATTGGTTGCTAACTGACCTCAAACCAACTCCTACTATCCTTGAACTGGGATCAACACATTCCTTAGAGATATCCTTATCTGTACTGACTCCTCTGATAAACATTCTACTTGTATGAAATGTACGAAAACCAAAACTCAAATGAACATCTAAAATTTCCTTTTACACAAATTGTAACTTAAATCACAGCACAGAGGGTTTTGCCACAATGTAACGGCTAGGTTGTGCTGGGCTGAATGAAGTCTTAGCATCCTGGGGGATCACCGCGCAGGAAGGTAGACTTCGTCGAATTAGTGAAGAGGAAATAAATGCGTTAGATTAGCACAAAGAGTTACTAATAACAGAAATATTTATTTGATAATAACTTGGGATTCCACGTTATTAAAGAGGCAAGTTGAGACATTAGAAGTAAAACAACTTGGAAACAGAATGTCCCAGCTCAAGAGCATTAGACTGAATCAATTAATCTAAATAGAAATAAGAGAGACTCAGGTTGAACCCGGAAGAGACTCTAACCTATTAATTAAAATGTTAAATTAATTACAAATGAATGAACTTCACATCTAGGGAGTAATAGCCTAGAATAACCTAGTTACAAATATGCTCTGAAGAGTAGTGCAATACTCTGAATTCCATACAGCCACATTATCATTGCATACCAGTTTAATTACTTGAACCAAGGGGAATTCGATTACTCGTTCTGAAGTAAGGAACTTTAATCTGATACCTAGCTGATTTGTAATATTATTTTGATTAGCGTAATCCTGATCGGAGTTATAAAAACCGGTGTTAACTAACCTAAATCCAATCAACAACAGTAAGTAATAGATGCATGCTGATCTACTGGTTGTTAGTTCGATATGTTTTATATTTTACGGAATCAATTTATCTACTCAATTTGTTATGAAAATGCTCAGCTCAGTGACTCCATTTTAATAAAATAGACCATTGGACCTGCGACTGATTAAAAATAATGTTCTTAAATACCTTTAGGTAATGCTGGGGAAAGAAATGATTGACTTCCACTCTAAAAATATTGTTATAAGACAGTCACAGATTTCACAGACGGTGACGTGGTTACATTGATCTTGTAGGTTTTCAAAGTAGTGATGAAGAAAAACTCTAATTGTAAATTTAAACATATTATTAGTGCGTGTCTGTTTGTGTACCTTGTTGAGAATTAATACATACCGCGTATTGCCAGTTTAATCTCGAATCATCAAGAGTACTTAACTTGTGACCCCCAGCAGCAGAATTAAGTGTTATTTGGCAACAGGTGACATAATACGAGGTTAAGTGGTCACACATTTTTTAACAGAGAACGTAAATGTTCTACAGAATAGATACAATATATTACTCTGTAAGTAATAAAAAGTGAACTGTAAGCTTTTTAATTGCATCAAATTCATACTCTGAATTAAAACATAACCAATTTAACTTGAAACCTCTCTATTTCTTTGTAAGCAGTAATATAATAATACTTTGCATTAATTTAAAACCATTCATCTATTCTTCTATATGTCTATGTTTAAAATTATCTCTGCACGCAGCCTGCGATCCATTTGCGAGGAAAGTTCTTACTGAAGTACTCTAAGCGTGCGTCCTTTTTCTTGATAAAATGGTTTTTAAATGAGGAACCTAAAGTCATGTAAAACTACAGAAAAACGAGATACTCACACACTATCTCTATTGTTAGCTAGAAGGAAACACCATAGAGGAAATGAGACAGCGAAAGAGCTTTGGGAGGGACGACTAATTTTGCCTAGAAACTATAATAGTAGATAAGAATATTAACATGGACACATTTAAACAAGAAAGAATAATTTATACTCCAGCCATGTTAATGATTGAGGGTTGTGATAACGTTTTTGCCACTGTTACTTGTCGGATGTGTACTAGGTCATTGCTGGCTACGTTATGGTGTGTAAATTCAGACTCCACGACCCACTTTGATCCAATGAAATTGGGTATTATTTAAAATGTCAACGAGGAGACTGATAAATTGATACACCCGTTAGTTTAAAAAAAGGTTAAGAAAACAAAAAAAAACGCTTTATGCATGTGATAACGCCGTATTGTCGTTTTTGAGTCAAAGGATCTGGTAAGCATAATTTCTAAAAAATGTCTGGCGAGTTAAAATTTTTATGAGAGCGGAAGTTTATTACAAACCGCGTAAAGTTTTTTTATAGCGTCAGTTGTATTTTATAGAAAATATCTTAGAACGAGAAATGTATTTATGAAACACGAATAAAACGCCCATGAATTTCATGCAACTGAGGTTACGAAATCCTTTTATTTATCAGAAGGTTGTGTTCAGTTCAGTTTGATTTATTAAAGTGTAAGATTGATGTGGCCAAGCCTATAAAATTATCTACTAACTTAGATATTATTTCATTATAAGGCAGAAGGTTGTGTTCATAACTACCGGAGCATACTGTGGGGGTATTGGGCAATTTCTTGCGATGGAACGTAATAATCTTTTTATAAACTAATTAATTACTGAATTTACTGCTCAGTTACACAAGTAATATGAACATTGCACACAGTTGCATGGAATAAATAATTAATAAATAATAAAATTGCCAAATAGGAGAATGCTAATAAATTGTAGATGTTATGAGAAGATTTAAAAACCTACACCAAGCAGCCTCTTTAAGCCCAGGAAACTGAAGACCTCATGGCTGTCGTTAGCGACGCGAATTTTCGTACCTTTAAGCCCCATTTAAGCACTCTGCTGCAACGATTTCGAACTTCTATACGAATACCAAAGTTGCTTAAAATTACTATTTCTTGCGACTGTGAAAAAATTGGAGAGGAGGCATGCTTAGTTTGGCCTCTGCTGTCGTTAGCTTTTGCTGTTTTGGCCCATTTGGGTGGACCCCACGGGTCACCTAATACTCTGATTCGCACCAATTTGTGAGCGGGAGGTCCGACTCGCTTTTGCAACATTCCTACAAAATTTGGTCACAATCGGTTGGGTGGGTCTTGAGATAAATCGGGATCCTTCAGACAGACAGACGGATATCGTGACATCACGTATCCTCGTATATGCACCAGTTACCTGGGCAAACAAACTATAGACGGACTCATTTTACTTTTTGTCCAATTACCTAATCTAATATAGGTGTTTAAAAACACCTGAAAAGATTTACTTCAGACCGTTATAATGTTTTAGAATACTAATTGGTTAACTTTTTCAGAAGGACTGGAGATTCAGGCTGATAACAAGAGTGATTGCTATGATGATCTGAGTTTTAGAGGTCCCCATACAAAAACCACTACTGAATCTGACACGGGAAACTCACAGTATGGAGTAAATTTGGCCCAGTTTAAAATTGGCAATAACGAAAAATATTTGGATGCCAAATTTGGTTCAGCTGGAATGGAAGTTGGTGTGTAGGGAGTTATGAAAGTTCTTGGAAATGGAGTAGTTTTTGATTCTGATAATTAACCTGCAGGATACGGTGCCATGGCAAGAGCTTCTTTGACAACTGCTGAGTTCAAAAGTGGACGTCTTGGAGCGAGTGTAAAAATGCAATGGGACACTGGAGCTATTTTTGATGGAAAGAATATCGAAGTGAAACTTTTGGGGACGGGGGTCAAAATTGGAGCGTCCGCTTTCGAGATTTGTGTGTATTTCTGCATTGGATTCGATTGGTGAAGATTTTTATGCTATTTAGGGCCAATCTATGTTACGAACTGAAAATATGCGATATAATAAACAGCTTATGTTTACCTGATAATCCTTAACCAGAACAAACACCCGAGCAGACAGACTGATTAACTTAATCCGTCTGGAATTCACTGGATTAAGATTAGTGATGCAATATTTGAATGAGTTATGCATGTGGCTGCAATAAACTTTGAGACTTTGTGTCTGAAAACGTGTTTGTTTGGTGATGAAACTGCAAGGCGCGTGCTATTTATAACCTTAAGAAATGCCGGCATCGACGTGATGCAAGGAATTTAGAAAATATTATTGGATTGTTGAATAGACTTTAATTAAGTAATGCTGATTAAGTAGAATTATCAGTGAACATCAATAACAAGACAGTAAAATAATTAAGTTAGGTGGATAGCAATCTAAGGACCAATAAAAGGCAGAGATTGAAGTGATATTAAGTCAGTGTGAATCTACAATCCAAACGCTTAAGTTTCTGACTTTCAATCGTACAACCTTTCTAGGTGTTTCTTGCTTAAGAACTCTTCACTATGGTAAGTGATTCAATTCTATTTAATTATTAAAACATGAGTGATTTAATTAAGTCTCTTGCAGGCGTTAGCACCAGGGTACCAGGCATTGTATCAATTTAATTCGGTCACGCAATTCATGAGTGTTGCGTGGGCTCCACCAAGTAAGTAATTGGTAGATAAGTTACAAGAGACGTAAAATAAATGTTTGATTTGTACGAAGGGACAGAGGACAACGAAGGGCCTACGGATGGATCTTGCGACCCTGAATTAGGTCTTGGCCGCGGGTTTGGCGTGTGTCTGTTTGACCAGACAAACAACACATTGACTAGCGGGATTGAATTGATTGGAGACGCTTTCTTTACCATTCAAAAAGCTTTGCGGATTGGCAAATGTTACTGCAAGACGGATTGTAATCCGTCTCAAGTTGTGTGTGAGGATCTTGAAGTAGTGAAAGGTGCTTTGGAGATTCTGGAGCTTGGGCTTACTGGAGACCTGATTGGAAAGAACCCTTTGAATAATGTTGTCCCGCAGTTGATTTTTCAATTGACGAATTACCAGTTGCATTGTTACTGTCCAAGTAAGGAGACTTGTCAGGAAGCATGTCCAGCTGTACAACAACCGGACAAGTGTTATCCAAATGATCCAAGTCACAACACTGTAAAAGCTTGGAATGCTACTGCTGTAGCTGCTTGAGTGGGAATTTGGTTGGACTGGATGATATGTGAATATAAAGGAAGATGTAATGGAGGAACTATTTTAGTTGACTTTATGATGTAATTATTTGAGTTATAAGTTTAAGAAATATCAAATTGTATGTTGCATAACACTGAAGGAAGTGATTAATAAATGTGAATTAGTTTAATATACAATTAAATTCTAAGGATTATATAGTGTTGAAGTCCATGTCGCAGACTTATTGTGTGCTTTATTATTGTGATTGTAAAGACATGGAAGCTTACTGAATAAAACTATCAACGTAGGAAATAATTACCTTCCCAAGTCTACGAATCAATTGGTTAATGAAACTTAATCAGTTGAAAAATTCTTTACCAAAGTCCAATAGCCATGTATAAGTTTGTTGGACAAAGCTTAAAGCATTAACTGTTGGGCTTACAACAATAGGAACTTGAGTAAAACAACAAGATTTCAAAACTGTCACATTTAATTTTTGTTTTTTCATATATTAAACACTTGAAATTAGAACACCGCGTTCAAAAACGAGCCTTAAAATCTAAAAAGTCACGAAAATAAATGTGTGGGTTAGTAAGATTGTGCCTAACATCTCCTTGGTTACAATGGGAGTTGAATTAGCGGGTGAATCTACTTGCTCACTTGCAACAGTACGGCTGTACAATATAGTCCCGACGTTTGCATATATCTTTCTAATTGGAATATCCTTGAGAATTCCAACCTGGTCGCATATATTGCAATACCAGACCTCACCAACTGAAGACACTGCAGAGTACTTCAACCTTATAAGGAATCAGTGGAATATGAGATGCAGTATTAAATCTAGACCTCTCGTTAGAAAAAAAGTTTGTTGCACTTGTGTTCCTTAGTAAGCGCTGTATATCTTTATTCCATGACAATTTAGTTATTTTTAGTATATAAAGAAACAAATGTTGTAATCAATTTCAAAATTATTAAACCCTTAAAAGACAGCTTTTTGTTTATAAAGTTCTATAATAATCCTTTCACAGATTTTAACAACTCGCATATGAACGTTGTACCGGGTCGTGGAGTAAATTTTAAAGTCATTATACAAAATGAATTGCATGTACCAATCCACGTGGATTATCTCCATGAATTATCTACCTTATTATACACGCCGGCTAATCTTTTATCCCATAAAAAGGTTAACTCAATCGCGTGCAATTCTGAAGAGTGCAATTTTCAAGGGCTCTGATTTCTACTATAGCTTCTTGTAAAAATTGTCTTGGACATGCTGTGCATGTCCTTATTTAATTTTAATTGTTCTGGAGTTGTTTTTGGTTAACAGGTTTGTAGTTTTTTTAAGGTTTGTGTGCATGATTATGTGGAATAAATGGCTTTAATGATTTAACAAATGCTTACCTGATAATTAATCTCTAATCTCGCAGACCAAAACACAGACATACTGACTTGATCTCTCTGGAATTCACTGGATTTAGATTAGTGATGCAAGTTGTATTCGAATCAGTTGTGTCTGGGGCTGTAATAAACTTTAAGACTTTGTTTTGATATCTGAAAATGTGTTTATGATTGGGTATTGAATACTCTGGAATTAAGTACTGCTGACTGTGTAAGATAATCAGTGAACAAAATAACAAGACAGTAAAATATTTAAAGTAGAGGGATAGAAATTAAAGGACCTATAAAAGGTAGAGATTGAAGTGATATGAAGTCAGTGTGAATCTACAATCCAAACGCTTAAGTTTCCTACTTTCTAATACTTTCAATTGTACAACCTTTCCAGGTGTTCCTTTGTTAAGAACTCTTCACTATGGTAAGTGATTAAATTCTATTTAATTATTAAAATGTGAGTGATGCAATTAAGTCTCTTGCAGGCGTTAGCAAGAGGGTACCAGGCCTTATATTAATTTGGTCCCGCAATTCATGAGTGTTGCTTGGGCTCCACCACGTATGTGAATAATTGACCAACCGTGACAAACGACGGTCCTCATGCGAATTAAACCCTTCCTTAAACTGTTTTCCCCACCACCATCTTTCACAGCTCTTTAGCTCGTGATCTCACTTTGCCCACCAGCACTGGCTCCAGAGCTTGACAAGTTCATATCTAAGTTGTTTTGAGTTCCTTTTAACAATAATTATCTTAAAGTTTCTTACAGAGGATGTGAAGTCATGTGGCATGAACGCGCTTGGATCTGACGAAAGTGGACGGATGGATGGTTGACAGTTTTGTTGAAGGCATATGGCATATGTGTTCTGCAAAACATGCCAAGTGAATGAGCATAATGATAAAGTTAAAGGAAATAGTTTCATTAGCTTTTGATTAATGTAGTGGGATGTTGTAGGCAGTCACAATGGTCCCAAGAATCAGTAGACTTGAAGGGTAACATTTTAGATAATTACGATAATGTGGAGACTAGAATACTTGAAAGTTTGTGGCTCGTCATGATGTAAGCATTGTTGGAGAGACTGGAAAGGCTGTTGTTGTTGGAGCTCTCCGTAAACGAAAATGAGACAATCAGAAATAAATCTCAGATGCGTTCCAACAACTCACTTAAATATTCATCATTGGTATAACTAACAAGGGTAATGTTGGATAAATTAAATATCAATATTTTTGTACACCTCATCTCCAATCTCACTCAAATCACTAAGCTGGCTTTACAGATTTTTATGAAATTCTATTATTTACTCAAATGCTAATCAAATGAAAACCGGCCGCATAGACGATAAAATTATGCTGATGCCAAACCACGAGGATTTAGTATTTTAATACATCCATTGGCAGATGAGTGATTTAGTTATTATCAAATGTACAACTCACACACAGAGGAACAAATTATCCTGGGAAATGCTATGTTTAGTCAACTACCTTCATCTTGACGAGTATCGAGACACTTAACAAGTGTTTCACCTCTCGTCCACTCAGCCTGATTGTGTGTGTATCTTTATGTATTACTTTTATTACGTTGATGAATCCATCTCTCCTGAACATAAGAAGGTCGGTTGGTAGTATAGTCGTGGCTACAGAGGACAACGAAGGGCCTAGGGATGGAACTTGCGACGCGGAATTTGGTTTTTTGGGGTGTGTCTGTTTGACAAAACAAACAAATACCTTGACGAGCGGGATAGAATTGATTGCAAACAATTTGTGGGCCATTCAAAAAGGTTTTGATGCTGGCGACTGTTACTGTAACACGGAGTGTAAGCCGTCGCAAGTTGTGTGTACGGATTCTAAAATAGTGAAAGTAGTTATGGAGATTCTGGCGGGTCTGGGTGTTGGAGAATTGATTGGAAAGAATCCTTTGGGGAATGTCGCCTCGCAGTTGATTTATCAATTGACGAATTACCAGGTGCATTGTTACTGTCCAAATAGGGAGACTTGTGGGGAGGCGTGTCCAGCTGTACAACAACCGGATAAGTGCTACTTGAACCCGAATCATCGGAATAGCAAGACATTAAAGACTTGGAATGCCTCTGCTGTTGCTGCTTAAGTTGGAATTGGGTTGGATGATGTGTGAATAGGAAGGAGGATAATGAGGAATGTTATTCTAATTGACTTTACAAAGATTGGATTGAAACGTTGAAGAAAATTGTATGTTGCAACTGATGAAGTTGGAATAAAAGAAATCATTAAAACCTTACAAGTTTAGTTTAAAGAGAGAAAGCAATGACCTTTAAATTAACGAAGGGTCCAAAAGACTTAATAAATTATCAATTTAGAAAATAATTACCTACCCAAGTCTACAAACCAATCGATTAATGTAACTTGATCACGTGATAAACTCCGTAATTCTATACCAAAATAACCAAATGCATCTTTGTTGCACCTTAATGCATTAAGTGCGCAGTGGGAACTTAAACAACCAGATTTCAAAATTGTCACATTTTATTTGTTCACATATTAAAGACTTGAATTAAAAAAACACGAAACGACGCTACAAATCTAAAAGCGAGAATAAATGTGTGTGGTTTCTACAAACTTGGAAATAGGAAACCCCCCAAATAAAGAATATTTACTCATCGGTAATTGTCTTACTAAACATTTAAACACACTTAATCACTCCCCGACACATTTAAACACACTTAATCACTCACCGACGTTCACCTATACACAAAATCTAAACCTTAACTCAGTCAGAATTTAAAAAAAACACTTGGTCACAACTGTTTGGTCACAAATTGTTTAAATATATTTGGTAACTTACAATTCCTTTTTACTTTTACGGTTTAAACACAGAGAGAGTTTAATTACACGATTATCCTTTGCGTTGATTGAGGTACACAAACCTTAAATTCCACTTAATTAAAACCCTTAGACTTTAAGGTCAACCTTGACCTTTGAGTCAATAACCTTGGACACTTAAAAATCTGTTACAATCCACATTGCATTTTAATTAAAAGATGACTCAACATTCAGTCACGTGTAGCCTCATCCTTAACAGTCCTTAAACATTTCAACAAATCCCGAGTTACTTAAACATTCGTACAAATCACTCGAGCCGTCGTATGCAAACGCGTTGTTTGTAGTGATACTCTTTCAGGTAGTTCTTCATCGCTTTTGGGAGAGGGAGAGCGTTAATGTCATCATACTTGAGGTGTTTGGTGGCCGCAGCTCTTGCCAGATGCAGAAGGGGAAACACATTTGCCCTGTGGAGGGGTGTAGTGAGCATTGGCTCAAAGAACATGCAACACGTGGGGTCCTTGTAGTGACCTATAAGCCCTGTGACTGTCTTGGAGGAGTAGACTGAAGGGTCGTGGGAGTCAAATGAGAAGTGGTTGTTCCATTGTTCTATTCTTGCGTGAAGGGATCTTCCATATCGCCTGGAGGGGATTAGGGGAATTAATAAATTAATAATTAATTAATTAGTTAATTAGTGACTCACCTGAATGACACGGAGAAGAGGTATTCCTCCTGAGCAGAGTCTCTTAGGAGGAAAGTCCCTTCAGGACGTCCTTCCAAAAGCCTTTCAGCTTCGTACCTGTCAATCTTTCCCCAGTAGAAGGAACAGCCTGTGATTTCCAACAGGTCTGGAACCAGGTAGTGAACAAAGTCGGCCTGGGAAAGAATCCTTAATTAGTAAGACCCTTAAGCTTTAAATTAATTAAAGGTAAACTCACCTGAGAATGGGCAGGAAAGGAATCCCGAATAGTCAGGTCATCAAGTCTAATCCCCTCGGCCATTTCACGAGCTCTTGCGACCCGGGCCTTCTCATCTTCGTCGTC
>JAQGAB010000833.1:0-21359 GCA_034696565.1 Isotomurus graminis | reverse complement strand
AAGTAATGTGTTAACCTTGTTTGTCATAAGTGGATCGTGCTTATTGATTTGTTTCGGAATATTCGTTATTGAAAATTACAAGACAATTTTCCAAAAACTAATCACATTAAATATACAAAGAAGACGCCTACATGCCAAGTTCTTATCTTTAAGGCTTGTTAAAATAATCGAGGCTAGAGTAATCAAGTTTTAAGTTTAGTAGCGTCAAAAGGTGGGTCCTAACATTTTTTCACTCAGCCCTGTGCAACTAATCAAGAGGATCAATGTTATTAAAGTCCCTTGTTGTAAAAAATGCTTGTTTAGCTGCAGCAATAATTTACATAAGTAAATAAGTACTCTACTTGATATCGATGTAAAAAAATTGAACGTAGTTACAATCTTTTCAAACTTAATTTAGAATAAGGATCACGTTTAATGTTCGACTACAGAGATACAAACCGTTTTTTGTTAGCACTGAATGGGAGATTGAATGAAAGATTTACGTAACATTGTATTGCCAAAGAGAACCACATTAATGAATAATTAAACAATGACGCGTAACCACACATTTATTATTGATAAGTTAAATGTTTAGGAGCTTATCTAGAAAGAGCCTGACATGTACCACGCAAAACTGTTTAGACGCAAAAAGATAAGGAATTTGACCTATTTAAATGGGTACCAGAAAAAATGTTGCGACGATTAAACCCAAGATTAATTAACTCTTTCAGCATATCAGTCGGGAAAATATCGAAGGGTAGCTGTCGTAGCCGGAAGAGGCGAGAGTGGAAAAGCGAGTTGAAAAGTGAAAGCGGAAAGCTGACCTCGCTCTATGTGAAAAACCGGAAATCTTTAAGGAGCGTAACATTAGACAACACTTTTTCTAATGAGACCTTGTCATTGCGCGCTCACTTTTTACTGTGTCATTTTGACTCTGACTCTCATAACCGTGCCAAAAGGAAATTCTCACGCGCACACTTTTCCCCATTTCCGGTTACATTAATTTATGAGAAGATATTGAAACGCAAACACAAATAATTGGCGTTGTACAAGACAGCCCGAGCAACACACATACCAATTTGGTGGAGAAACCAGAATTAACAATGCAGATAAATTCAATTAATGCACAGAAAAGACGGCACCAATCTTTTTGCATCATAAAAATACAGCTTTAACTAAAAGATATTTATGATCAGTGAATTCTCTAATGATGTGGTAACTTTTTAATGCCCAATCGTGCGTTGGAATTTCGTACCAGATAATATGTACCTCATGTATATATATTGTACTTCTTGTTTGCCCAGGTAACTGGTGGATATAGGAGCATACGTGATAGGACGCTATCCGTCTGTCTGTCTGATCTCCTGGAGGAGAGATTCCACGTCGTCAGGGCCTTCCATGACGAACAGTAATCACACTTAGTTAAGGAAAACTAAGTCTCTACTGTATTCCATGTGATTTTACTTAATAATTTATTAAACATAAACTACTTTACGTCAAATTGGCTCAACATCGTAACTACTATCACTCATAGAATGCAAAAATTCATTCATTTTTACTTAATCAGTTTCATTGACCAGACATAGTTCATATATTTTTGCGTGAGGTTCCATTGAAATCCAAAAAGTCAAAGGGTGTCACGCTAAGGAGAGGCAGGTGAGGGTTTCGATACGAGTGTCGCTAACTGGGAGTTCCCTAATTTCGTCGGTCCGTCTCACTCTGGCCAACCTCCAACTTCTTTTCCTCCACCCAAACCCCGTTTCCACGTCATGCACCCCCCACACAATTGTCACGTTCATATCGGGTCTCAACCGTGCCACATTCCGTCATACTCTGTCACCACATGACTCCACAACTTCTATTTGCAATCTCGTCACCTCTGCGCAGTCACTGCTCAGTTGTGTGTCTCGCTTTGCCTACATCGACTCATCATCACCTGTTCATCCATAATTCCTTCAACTAATTGTAAGACGTAAACTGTACAGTCATCATCCCATCATGCGACGGATTATCCCTAGCGCGTCAAATCTTCTTATACAAATATGCACACCCAAATTGATCCTCCGATAAGCCTTCTGCAAGTAAACGTACATCTGGAATACCAACTTGGATTTCTCCATTAACTTTTAATTCAAGCGTAATTGAGGTGATTGCAACTAATGTAATCGCTGGATGAAATTACAGAAGGCACACAGAATGAAGTTCCGTGGTTTGGCTGCGAAGGTCAACGAGGGAAGGAGAGGTGTTGTTCGTAAGGCTGTTAGAGTTGCGGGACAAACGTGTCTCAAGTAGTTTCCAAGCAAAGAAAGATGTATTGTCTACGGCAGAGGTGTCAGTAAAATGACGATGGACAGAGGGAAAATCTGTAAATAATGTCCTCTGCCAAATGAGCCACCCGAATGAATTAAGATTAACATTACGACCAGGCCTAGACAGCACAAGTGGTAGTGCACAGTCTAGGCAGCCGGTATGTGTCTAAATGGTACACTGGGCTCCCTTCCCAGTGTAGGTGTTGGTTTTCCCACTGGTTTTTCGCAACACTAGCACACTACCTCTGGTACGGTATATCACCTGCTCGGTTCCATGAAGGATCATCGCAAGAGAAGACATAGCATGAATAATCATCGCAGTTATTACGTCGCGTGATGTTTCGTAGCAATGACTGAAACATCGCGAACATTTTTCGTAGCTTAACTAAAACATAGCCAATTTATTCATCGCATCGCGAATTAAAAGTTAAATAGGAAAATATAATACAGTAATGTTGTGTCTCAATTTCAGTGTCTTAAACTTTATACAAACTGAATATTAGAGACTATGGCTTTTAAAAAATCCTCCAAAGTTCGTTCGCTATAATCATCCACTACTTTCTTTAATTTATCGTGCAAACGTAAAAGTTTCTTCCTTTTCCGAGGGGGTTGAGGATCACCAATGTTAGCCTTTGTCATAGCTAGCTACAGTAAAAACAAGTTAGATAATCGGAATTAGGTTTTTATGTGAATGTAATGTTACTGATTACCTCAGTTAAGTGCTGTTGTCTTCGTATTCCATCAATGAACTTCCAGACTGTTGGGTGGTGAGCTGATAAGAGTGATTGGAACCCTCGGTTGAAACCTTCGCAAGAATTGTTTGTTTTGTCCCACTCCAAGCAAATTGCATCGTGGACATTCCATAAGTGAATAGGGAACTTGGGCTGCATTCTTCTGGATCTTCGCTTTTCTCCAATCCATGTTTTTTCGAAATAACTAACAAAGTTACGCAATAATTCCTCATGCCTTTTAAAGAATTCCATTTGCAAAACAGCTTCAAATGAGGTAACTACATCCTTCGTATGTACAAATGCAAGGGCTGGCAAATACCGAATGTGGAACGCGAAATAGCTATCTTCACGGTATTGTTTATGTAGTACAGGTTCACTCCGTATGTGCTTCCAAATACACTGCATGTAGTGAAAAAAACAGCCCCTCTGAATTGCAAGTGGAAAGGCTGATAAGAACGCATTTCTCGAAGCTGATTCGAAATCCGTCATTATAGATTCAGGCTGATAGTCGTCCATGTTATCCACCAAAACATTAAACAAGTCCCTGTAGCTATCTTCCTTTCGATTTTCCATCAGACAGTACAAAAGTGGTAATGTAATTTCATCATTCTTTCCTAGGATAACGAAAAGTTGGTTAAACAATAAAGGGGATGATTTGAAGGTCCCATCTCCAAACCAGTGGGGACATGACTTCAAAAATTCCAAGTTTTGTTGGGTTCCAAACACAAGAACACGGTTAGGATTATTTTTCCCAGAATCATGAAGCAAGAAATCGGTTCCGTTAGGCAAACTTGCATACTCATCGGGAACAATTAGTTCGTTTAAGTTTAAGGGATTGACAACAGTGATTAACTTGCTTCTCGTTACTTGAATTTTCCGTTTTAAGCTCAAAATCTTTGGAAGTGTGGACACTACTTCCATCGAAATGCCTTGTGTAGAGTGCACAAGAACGTCACACCTCCCCTTGCACTTATTATTAGTATATTCACTGCACCTCCACACGGTTTTTTTTGTGGTGCTAGATTCCGAACGCTCAATAATAAAAGTGAATCCATTGTTAATTAGAAGAGGTTTCCCTTTATTGGTTTTCGAAAAACTTCATTGTTACGAAACATCACGCGACGTAATAACTGCGATGATTATTCACGCTATCTCTTCGCTTGCGATGAAACCTCGGGATACCCACCTGCTCTGTACGGGATGGGTCTGGAGCAGGTGATTACCATAATTAGGCGTGGTTTACTCCACAAATGTAACGAGGTTCCTGGCTACTGAATAGAAACTAGCTATGTTTGAAGATCATATAATAATAAAGTGGCCGTCTCGTATAGCCGATGGTACATCGGGACGTTAAACTCCACCATTTTTTTTACATTTTTTTTAAGATTAACATTACGGATCTACCTGTTTGAATCTCTGTAGCAATAATGCGCAATGCAACATGTCAAACTGTTCACTATTCTAACTCAACAACTGAAGTAGCACTGAATTACCGAAACAAAACGTCCGAATATTTGAAATCAGCTAAGTCGATGAATTAAAACTGCAAGTAAATGTTTGTCACGTGGGCTAAATCAACAATAAAATATTCAAACAGTAAAACAATATTTATTTAATGCAAGAAATTCCGATGATTATAAAGTCAGCCATTGATTTAAAGCATGCTTAGGACACGCAAAACTAATTTACTCTCCAACGAATGTACACTCGAAACGAAAGTCACTCATGCTTAAGTACTTCCTAAGCGTCTACAACAGCCAACTGCTCTCACCACGCCCACTTGATTCCATGTAGATCCACCGCATTGTTTGCAATAGATCCACACGGCTCAAAATAACTAAAATGAAATGGGTGTGGTTGTGAAGCATCCAGTGACGAGAGGATAATGAAGTGAATAATAAATCCTTTCGATATCCTTCCATTTATGGCTCGTTAAGAAATTCATTCCAGTCCATCCAAAACAATCACTTAATCCAAAGACATTACACCATTAACACCACCAACGAATTCAATTCCTAATCCGAGCCCAGTTTCTTACAGCCCAGTCAATTTGGCAGTACTCACTTTTTTTACAGTACAAAAGTTTCTTCAATAAAATCCCTCGAGTGTCTAAAAATGACTACACGCACTTCTGGTTATCTTTTGGCGTTAGAACTGTTTTCATGTTTGACTCATTTAATTGTGTTTGTGTGTGAGCACAGGGCCAAGTCCATCTCCTTCTGTACGAAGATCCAATGTTGGTAACAGTGGCAATTTGTGACCATGAAATTTTAGGAAGCGCTAAGCTACTCTTGTCTCCTGGTGACACACGACAAACCAAAATTGCCTGGGCTAAAACGATTTCACAAACAGAGACAGTTACGCAGTGATATTCGATCTCTGGACTATTCAGTTGGGATTATCTTGACTGATTGCTGGCAGACCTGATAACCATTTGAATGGGACACGTAACCCTCGACCGCCTCCCACACTCCCACCCATTCGTCCCTCACAATTATCTGGAATTCTCATAGATATGTATAAGAAGAATTTTACTACATTCAACCGTAAAATAAAACACTTTCAACCAGCAGCGAAGGTTAACTGGAAAACAGTTCTGAGGAAATTGAGATCTGATCTGACACTGATGAATAGAAGATAGAGGCAAGAAGCCATTATATTAATTTTAGGGATGCAGGTAAATATGCAAAATTTGGTGATGAATGTGAATAATTGATGAAGAGAGTTATGATGGAAGAATAAGCTATTTAAAAAAATGATTGCTCAAGCTTGTGCCCTTACATAACACGATAGAAAATATGCTAGAAATATTGGTTAGAAAATACATTTGCTTATTTCTCGATGGCTAAATCGTTTTGAGCTTCGATGCTTTTGTAAAATAAGAAAGAATTGTCGAAAGGAATGGAGGATGAGAGTTTTGCATCCGAATGTGAGACGAAATAAGGTTAACATCTCAAGATGAAGTTCTTTGTAGTGAATGCTGTTGGACAGGAAGGTTTAGACGAGTCGTCTTCCTATTTTAATAACTTAAAAATATTAAGCAAAACATTAGTCAAAAATTTGACATACTTATGGTCTACCTCTTATGCATCCAGATTAATTATACCACCGCAAGTTCCTTCTCCATCTGTGTTTTTGCTATTTAATAAATTATGCACAATTCTTGTATTTAATCAAGGATATATTGATTTTTTTATCAAGTATTTGAGATTCAAGGAATTAAATATAAGTAACTGTCATTTAACTTAAGACGTATTAGATACACACAATTAATTATTGTAATACAAACTAGCTTTCTATTTGCCTGCCTGTTGCACCTTGCTCACTGAAGCGCACCTGGAAATTCAAAATTACTTATCGTCGAATAATCAAAATGGTTTTGAAGTAAAACACCGAAGTCAAATCCAGCTAAACAGCAAAACAAATTCCTTAATACAGTTACATTTGAATTTTGATCGTGTTTAATACACCCGAGGCCTTACATAACGGATAAAGCTTACGAAACCTAATAAAACATTTGCGAATGAATAACCTAGCTTTGATGCATTAAACAACAGTAGCCGACGCCATGTTCCGTTGGTTTCAATAAGAATAATAACAGTCAATGAAATCAGAAGCAAAGTTCCACATAATAAATAAAGAGGAATGAGATTAGTTAGACGGACCATCGTCTGTTGATCAATCTCGAGATACTTGTATTGTATTTTATGCTTCCTTAAGTCTACTTTGTTATCCAGCAATTTTGCCCATCGAATTAAAACACCAGTTGACGCGAGTCTGTAAGTAAAGAGCATTTGAGAGTAGGAAAACGGATTAAAAAACCTTGCAGGTACTGAAGTAACCCCAAAATCCTGTAGAATTGTGTAACACTTAACTAATTTGCTTGAAGAACTACGGTTTAAAGCACCTTCAATCAAAAGAGATAACCAATAATCATGATCTCGGGCCGAACAAATCCAATGATATGCTCTTAATGTACGATTACCTACTTGTGTTAATGATCGAACCCAATCCCTGTTGTTATCATGTACCGCTTTAAGTATCAGTAAATGTTGTTTTTCTTTTGGTATATAGTGTTGAAGAAGCTTTGCTTTGTTACGAGACACATTATTATTTTTACTACTCTTTCGAGTATAAATAGTGTATCCAATGTCAAGAGCTTCCTCCAAAGATTGTATTACATATTTCTCTGGCGGAGAAATAAGTCGGCTTGTTATAAATTCCTTATAGTAAGATGTGACTATTAGGAGAGCAAAACTTAATGCAACAACTTGACATCGTTTGGATTCTTTTTCTTGGCAAATAAAAACACGAAACGCCTCGTAAACCTGAGACGCAAAACAGCGAAGAGTGACTTTAAGGTTACAAGTGTTAATGTGCATTGCTTCTGATAAGCAAAATACCAGCAAACAAATCACTAGAACAATCCATATTTGGAGGTTCAATGATGACCACAAGGCCGAAAATACAACAGCTTCTTGGGGCCACTCAATTTGACAGTAATAAATCTTTGTAACTACAGTACTAATGAATGCAGAATGTATATCATGAGATGTTATGTAGTCTCTAATCTGCGACAAGGAGAATTCAGGTTCATTAGACTTCCTTTTCGAAGTTGCAAGCGAAAAGTTAAACGTATCCATTAATGTAAGTGCCAAAATGTCTTGGTCGTCACAATACTTTAATGCCAAATTATGGATGCTGTTGGCCAGACCCATGCTACAAAGTGTGTTTTGTAATATGGGTTTAGGATACTTCCACGCAAGTTGTATCTTAGGTGGGACGCTTAGTAGTGGCTTAATGGTAAACCAAGGTTGAAACATACCATGACTCTCTAATTGGTAAAACAACATCACTTGTAAGTTAGGAATGAGTATGTGCGAAGGAAAAGTAAAAGATACTTGGCTTTCAAAGTAAAAATAAAGCGACAATGGATAAAGATATGCCATTGGAATATGAGTATACCTAAGCGTTTTTGGAAAGTGAGGAAGGATAATTAAAATTGTGAAACACGTTGGAGGATGCAGGATAAACTTAGTCATCGCTACGATAGTGCTAACTTGTCTGACGAAATACTTGGGCGCAAATGCATCTTTATGGTTTAAGTTTAGTAAGTGGAATATACCGATTGAACAGATTTCCTGAGGTTCCAAATATTCTGCAAAATTGGTATTTAAATCACGAATTGACCACACAAATGAATGATAATTCGTTATAATAAATGATTCGGATTTATCAGTAGACACTTTATTAAAAAAGTAATGAACTGTGCACGGAATTCCGTCTGGGTGGCTTGGGATTTTTAAGTTTTGAAATTGTTGTGAACCGTTTGAACTTGAAATTTGTAATCCAATTAGAAGAAACATTTGAAGTAAAATAATTCGGTTCATAATTCCTAGTTATAAATTTTTAGAGCTTTTCGCCATTAAAAATAGATGAATGCAAAATATTATACTTTCTAAAAACGTTTAATATGTTGTCCACTGGAGGTATGTGTTTTTACTTGCTTTGTGTGTTTCACAACGCGTTTGTTTCTATTTGAAACCATTTTATCGATTTCTGTTAACCAATACGTCCGTTCTAATACAATACTAAAATAAAAGAGCAATATTTGCTTATAACTTGGCATGTAATAATCAAATTGCTGTTTAAGCCCAGCCAATTCGGGCTTATGTGATCACGTGTGGTGTCCTTACTTCCAGAAACAGTATTTAGACTTTGGAATCGATCCCTTAAACCATTAACTTGAATATATTCAAATTTGGCTTAGTATTAGCAAAAGCGACTCAAAATATGTATGCAAGTTTGTGTAACTTTCACATGCTTAATTCTCTCACACTGTGGGATTAAGTGTCAAAGAAATTTCCATAATTATTGACAGCATGGCCGAACGGGGCTTGACCCCTCTCCAATACTCTCAGAATCTGAAGATATCGTTATTTAGAAATACTTTGATATCAGTGTCAATTGTCGTAATTGATGCAATAGGGTGTTTAAGTGTGGATTTAAAGTACCAAAAATTCAGGTCGCTATAGTATATCAATTCATCAACTGATTAAAATGTCAGTTTCATCTACATTTTTGTGCGTAAAATACTTTAGTTTGAAGAAATATTTGTAAATTAAATCGCGAGGAATTTCAACATTGACTGGGCTAACAAAGGCTGTTTGGAGAAGGTTTTTGAATTGTAAACGGTGAGCTTTTTAATTAAGAAACAGTTTTGCCAAACCCGTTTATCAAGTCTACCAATATTACGCATCCGGTCTTCTAATCTAAAAGCGTATAATTTGGACATTCATTATACAGTGGTAGAAAATTAAACATTTTATTGATTATGGATCGCAGTTGCTTGAGCTAAATCGCAAAGAGTTGAATAATTATTGGCTTATACTCGGGCGTAAATATGAAGCAGGTATGAGAATAATAAAGTTGAATAAACTCGAGTAAATTTAAATGACGACTATGAAGTATGACTGAGAGAAAGTGGTGATAAAAAAATCCTCAGCTACTTGAAACTGGGTCTTGTCAACTGTTCTGTCCATTTACACCTTTCTAACATGTAAATGGCCTCGTATCACTCCACGAACATTCTTGGAACTCCTGTGAATTCCAATACAGTAGTATAAGACACCCCCACTACTGAGTCTGCAACTCAGTAGTGGGGGTGTCTGTATATAGTCCCAAGCAGATTGTTACAACAACTGCATCTATTCATTTCAAGAAACGTTTCCTAAAACGTTGGCAAATACGTCGTGTCTTAAAGTACCTAATTAACAAGATCAACAACCTCTTATCTAAAACGTTTTTATGTACTTTGAACATCAAAAATATGCAAACGATGGAATTTGCTTATTTAAAAGAGAGACTTATCATTTCATTCTACATTTAGTGAATTCCACACTTGCTAACATAATGTTAATCATGAAGGGTTTTTTCCTTGCACTGACGATACTATTTTTCGGAAATTTATCCGAAACTATAGGATATAAGTGGTTGGACGTTCGACTTTTAAATACCTGCCAACACTGCTTACGAAATTCTGACACAACCTTCTTTGTCCCAAGCAATCCTTCCGAAAGCGATTTGCCAGGGTATTGTGTGGTCAGAGAACGCATTCAGAATTTTAAGAATGTTGTAATCAACGGCACGTACTTCTGCCATGGATTTGATTGTTACAACCCTTTTGTGAATTCTTCATACGCATTACACAGTATGCTCTGTGTTGACGGTAATAAATCTCTAAAACCGAAAAAAGTAATTTAAAAACCAATGGCTTATTCTAAATTTTGTTTGATTCTAATATTTAAATAGGAGATGCTGATTTACCTTTCAACACATTGCTGGATGAAAGTGAGAAAAAACTATTGGATCATATCTCGGAAGAAGAGCAAAACTGTCAATAGAATCAGAAAATCGAGTTAACATTTCTAAATTATGTAATGTTCAATAAAATATCAGGCATATGAAATAAAACCGATTTGAATCATCATATCGTACTTAGTAAGAAAATAACTTTTTACTGGAGAAGAACTCATCATGTTTAGCTCATACGAACATCACCTTCATTTACCAGCTAGAGTAATTTTTGCGGGTCCAAGCGGTTGTGGAAAAACACAACTAGTGTCCAAGATTCTAAGGCGTTATAAAGAAGTACTCTATCCTAAGATTCCTGAAAATATAATTTATTGCTGCAAAGGTGATACAAGTTCATTGACTTTGGAACTTAAACACACAGTAAAAACAGAAATTCCTAAAGTGGATGAGATTCCTCCTAATTCCTTATTGATTATTGACGACTTTATGGAAGACCTAGGAAAAACATCAACTATTTTAAGTCTATTTGTAAGACTTTCAAGACATAAAGATATTAGTGTCTTCTTATTAGTGCAAAATGTATTTTTTCAACATTTGCGAACTTTAACTTTAAATGCAACACATCTGGTGTTATTCAAGTCACCAAGAGATTCTTCATTTATAAACATTTTATCCAGACAAATGTTCCCAAATGATAGCAAGTATCTAGCTGCCTCTTTTGCTGACGCGACTAAAAAGCCTCATGGATATTTAGTAATAAATATGACACAGCAACAAGATGAAACGCTCAGACTTAGTTCAAGTTTCTTCATGGAAGAAGCTATTATTTATGTTCCTCTTGAAAAATAAAAAATGTCATCGAAGCTGGAACGAAATAAAGAATTTCTACTCTTTTTAGCAAAGGCGAATAAAAAACAGCAAAAGCATTTACTAAATATTGCTAGTTCTGATCAGTTAAAATCTCTTGCTGAATGCACTTTAAATCTGTGTGCAGGAAATTTAATATTAACACCAAGACAGTTTTTTAAACTAAAAAAGTGTAAAGCAAATCTTCTTAAATTCATTCAAGAAAAACGAATACCCCAGAGAAAGATCTTAATTCAAAAAGGAGGTTTTTTACCAATACTACTTGCGGCAATAACCCCAATACTTACACAATTAATATCTAAAGTTGTGTTTAATAATTTTCAAAAATGAAAAGAATGAGATTGATTAGTGAACATGAGTATTCTAAATTGAAAACTCCTACTCAAACATTTCAAGATGATTCTAAACAATTACATTCAGAGCAACTGCAACAACAAGCATTAGAGATATTGCAAAATGATGCGATTCCTCATGACATCAGGCTAGAATTATATGGAACAATTACCAAACGAATTAATTCAGAAAGAAAAAGATTAGAACAAAGACCAATACCAGTAAAGCTTGTTGCTTCACAAGAATTACAAAACACTAATTTACAAGAGCTTTTTGAAAAATCAACATCGGACAAAAAAAGAAAAAAACCGTTGAAAGCTACTCAAGAAAGTTCTCAAGAGTCAAAAATGACATTACCTGGTATGAAGGACATACCTCAAAAATTTATATCTAAAGTGAATTCATTGCTTGAAATCTTTAAGCAAAATCCAAAATATTTGAGATGGGATCAAAGTGGGAAAATATTCATTGAAAATAATGCAGTCGAACATTCAAATATTACTGACCTAGTTAATACAGTAGTTAGAGGTTTAAAACCCCACAGTCCTCTTGAAGGTTATAAAGAGTTCATGAGCTCATTGTTAGATATGAATGTCCCCACAACTTTACTTTCCAAAGATGGGCAGAAATACTTACAAAATCTTAAGTCGAAATCAAGAACAGAGTCATCCACCTCCGTATTTAATAACACTCAAGATGATTCGGAGAATACAGAAGAGGAAGATGAATACCAGAGTGCGCATGGAAATGGTTTTAATATTAATTGGATTAATTTGAAATAAAATATAATTTATATGCTTGATTAATGATTAATTCTCTCATTCCTTAAGAACTTACTCAACATGTCATACTACATCACACTTCCTAGTAATAGCAGTGTATCAACTTATCCATTAAATTCAATTTCAAATTTCAGAACTAAATTACAGAAACGATTACACTTTCCTCGAGGAGAATACGAGGTCGCTCTGACAGAACTAAGCTATCCTAAAAATATTCTCGTGTTTCCTAAATCTCTGAATTTAGGCTGGATTGAGCTTATTGACAAAACAAGTAGAGTTATTGATCGACATTATCTTACAAAGGAAAGCTTTAAGAGTCCTGAAGAGTTAATAGATCATATTTCGGAAACAGTACAATCGAAACTTAGTGATCGCACGGACTTTATACTTCAATACGACTTTTATGATAAAAAAGTCTCATTAGCAATTAATGAAAACAAATACGTCATACGACTTTCTCCAAAATTATCTGCAATTTTGGGATTTTTATCAGACCTTGAGTTAAAAATTAAATCTAATGTTCAAGTAGCGTCATATGAGTTAGATCTTACTGCAGGCAGCTCCTTAGGTTTTTTATACACAAATATAATAGAACCTCAAATAGTTGGTGATGTCGAAACTCCAGTACTTCGAGTGTTTCCTATGACTCATGGTGCATCAAACATTAATTCAGTCACATTCATGAACCCTTACTATAAAAGGATAAACACTGAAGATATTGAAAACATTCATTTGTTTCTTCTTAACGAGAGTGGAGAGCCTATAATCTTTTCGAGTGGAATTCTGACTGCTGTGTTACATTTCCGAAAAATAAAATGAAGCGAAAACCCGTGATTACGGAAGAGGAGCTTGTTCTGAAAGCTTTAAAAACTCAACTGGGAAATGGAGCTATAATTTATAAGGGTGTAAGAAGACAAAGAGGAGGAGGCATTGGATCTATACTTTCAAACCTAATGAAGTACGCTCTTCCAGTATTAAGAAGATACGTATTTCCACATGCAATTGAAGCAGTTAATAATGTAGTTAAGGATGTTAAAGCGGGAGAAAATATTAAATCTTCATTGCAAAGAAACGCTAAAGCTGCAGTTAAAAAGGCTAGGGATAATCTTTTACATCCCACTGTGCTTCAGACCGGCGAAGGAATAACAAGCTCTAGGAAAAGAAAAGCATCAAGAACTAAACTTGAAGTAACTTCACAACCACAAGCAAAAAAGAAAGCACGCTGTTGTAATAAGAAACTTTTTTCAAAAATCCACAGCATCTTTTAAACAGTGATGGCTAGCATGCTTGAAGATTCTACTGCAATAATACGATCCGAAGTCGATTTGTTTAAAGTCCCACACACTGATACTACCGTTGAGAAGTCAACATATGTTGAATTTTCACCCACTAGTAATGTACAAGAGAACACTGGAGAGATTGAATTTTTTATTCCATCATCAACTCAATTTTACAGAGATTTAAAAAAGTCCTTCCTATATTTTATCGTGCAAGTCGTTCATGAGGATGGATCAGTGTTAAAAACAGAAGCAATAAATAATATTGAATTTAAAGTTGTGACTGATAAGATTGCAGAGCAACCATATGTAGAACCTACAGAACTGGTTTCTCCAGTCAATGGTTTAGGATGTTCAATTTTCTCACAATGTGAAGTCTATCTAAATGACACTCTAATATCACAATCAAATACTTTATATCCTTATCGAGGTGTTTTTGAAAACCTTTTGAATTACGGACATGACTATAAAAGTTGTCAAGGTTCCATTGGTATGTTTTACGATGAAAAGAATCCTGAACTTTTTTCAGTAAAAAGCAAAGATGGATTTTCCGAACGCTATAGATTAATTGCAGCTAGTAAAAAAGTAGAAATAATATCTCGACCATGTGCGGATATTTTCAATATTGATAGATACCTTCTTAGTGGAGTGAATATGAAGTTGAAGTTTACAAGATCCTCTGATGAGTTTTGTTTAATGCAACCAAGTTCCAATACAAACAAGTATAAGTTAAAAATTTTAAGTGCATCTCTTTTTGTATTGAATCATCAACTTTATCCCTCAATTCGACTAGCTCATGAAAAGATGTTAGCTAGCGGACACACTGCTAAATATCCACTTAGACGCACTGAATTGAAACAGTTTGTAATTCCATCAGGAAGCAAAAGTGTTGTTCGTGAGAATCTTTTCTTTGGACAAATTCCTTTACGGATGGTAGTGGGATTTGTAGAAACTGCAAGTTTAATCGGCAGCAAAAACAAAAATCCTTTCTGCTTTAAGAACTTTGGAATAAGTTATTTCAATATACTTGTGGATGAAGAGCAAACATCCTTTAAACCCTTACAAATGGATTTTGCTATAGATAAAAACTTGTTAGGCTTTTACTCTCTACTAAAAACCACTGGAGTAGCTCATGAAGACTTTGGAATCAATATTGCTCGCGAGGACTATAAGGATAGCAACAAAACTCTCTTTGCTTTTAGTTTAAGTCCAGAGACCGACGATGACAACTTTGCTGTTCAAAGAGGAGGCAATGTTAGATTCGATATTCAATTTAAAACGGACTTGACATCTTCAGTGAGCTGCATAGTGTATGCAGAATTCAATTCTCTTTTAGAGATCACAAGTGAAAGACAAGTGAAATTAGACTTTTAAAGTATGAATACTATGCAAATATATTGCAAACTTCTATCATTAGGAAAAATTGTATCCTCAAAAACAGCTGTAGATGTACTTTCGATTGATCAGTTAGTCAACTACAACATACAAGCCCCTTTTGCTTTAGTCATCAATACTGAAAATTCTAAAACGAAACGATCCGGACATTGGGTTGTTCTGTATTTAGAAAACAGAAGACGTCCATTTCTTTTCTTTGACTCTTATGGTTTAACACTTAGTACTTTTTCACAGGAGCTGCAGGAATTTGTCAATAAGCATAAAAAGAAGGTAATATGTAATAAGCAACAATTACAATGTTTAGAATCTGATGTTTGTGGTGAGCATTGTATTTACTTCATAAACCATTGCATGAGCAACAAAAACATTAATTTTAGCTCCCTAAAATATTTAAAATCTTGCTCACAAAATGATAAGTTAGTACGTGACTTTTGTAAATCTATCCCTAATATTCACAAAGCAATGAAATCTATTTGTATAAAAGAATGTATATCGTACAATAAAATGCGAAGTAAAAGCTACACATTAGCGTATAAGTTCGATCAGTTATCATTTGCACTTAGCAGCGATATCATATATCTCCACTAAAATGAATAATATAAAATACACAAATTTGTTGCAAAATTATTCATTCTCAGGATCTTCTAATGTTCAGCGTGAAACTAAAATTTCACCGTCCAAAATAAACAAGGTACTTCAGCACATTGAAGCATACACCTTGCACAAACCAGCGAGAAAAAACTTTGAGAGACGACGGGTTATCTGCATGGGAATTAACAACCAGTTTCATGCAGATCTGATTGATATGCGCAAATACAAAACTCAGAATAACAACAAACAATATATTTTAACAATCATTGATTGCCTCAGCAAATGGGGTGTTGCAGTACCAGTAAAAAACAAAACTGCCACAGAAGTAGCGAAGGAATTCGAAAACGTATTGTTAAAATATAAGCGATTTTGCAAAGTTTTGCAAGTAGATCAAGGAAAAGAATTTTATGGAGGTCCCTTTTTAAAAATGCTGGAAAAATATAATATAAAGATTTTTTCAACATATTCAGAGGTTAAAAATAGTATCGTTGAGAGATTCAATAGAACAATTTTAGCCCGAATTTCCAGATACTGGACTTATAGCAAAACACAGAGATATATCGATGCACTTCCTGCGATTATACAGGGTTATAATAATTCTATTCATAGATCAATCAAAATGAGACCTAATGAAGTTACTAAACAAAATGAAATGCAAGTTTTCAAAAATCTGTATCCACATCCAACGAAAGATTTTGATGCTCCAGTGTATGCAATTGGTGATGTTGTAAGAATAAGTATCCACAAAAATTTGTTTAATAAAGGTTATCTAAAGAATTGGAGTGAGGAACTTTTCCGTGTCAAGAGAATAAAGACATCAAGACCCCACCACTACATTCTTGAAGATATGCAACACGAAGAACTCTTGGGTGGGTTTTATGCGAAAGAATTACAAAAAGTAGAAATGGTATAATTTTTAATTAAGTTTGCTTTATTTGTATTATTATTTCATATTGTTTGTATATACAAAAATTAAATAAATTAACTAAACATTTTTATTTATTAGATAATGTCCATAACTTAAACTGTTTATATTATTATAGAGATACCTTTTATCATCAAAACTATGTAAACCAACTTTGTTTACTTGATATGTTCCTAACTGCTGGAACTTACTTCTAAATGTGGTCATTTTTGAATAAGACAAAGCATCATTAAGAACAACGTGTTTAAAATCTTTATGTTTTAATTGTGAGTTAATCACACTTTTTTTAATGCCTTTTGCTCTTTTGTGATCTTTTATTACCCCTTTATCATCGCAGACTTCTAGGGAAAGCATCTTTGCCTTAGGACATGCAAATGAAACAATCGTTTTACCACTTTTTTCATCTTTAATTTTTCCAGGTTGTTTTTTATTATTCTGAGAATACAGGATGTGATGTTTCGGATAATCGCTCAGGTCAAATAAATCTTTATGTTGAAGCATATCCTTGTACACATCATCAGTATAAATCTCATATATTAACCCATCAGTGTCAATATTTAATAGAGAACAACGCTCATTATACTTTTCGCCCATGTATGAATAATGAAATGCATACACAAGAAGCTTAGAGAGTTCCAAAATAGCAAATCCTAGAAAAATAGGTTTGTCTAGCATAATAGTTTTTCTTTTCATATAAAACAAACTAACTCCCTGATTCACAACTTTGAAATCATAGAAATATGGACTCTTGGCATGGGTAGAGAGCTGCTTTTCATTTGTAACCACTTTAACATCTATAAGATTTCTCACGTTTTGCATACATTTCCCGAAAAGTTGATTATTCATGGATTTCCAAAACGATATTTCGTGTTTGGAAATAGCCATCTGCCGTTTGTTAGAATTGAATTCTATGTATGGAGCTAACAGGGCTTTTTGTCTAGCGTATATAACTCTGTGGATTTTTAAAAGTTTTAAACCCTTCTGTAAATAGAATTGTAAATTTTTCATGTGACAAACATATTTTTCTTTCTTTAAAAAGGATGGAACTAGTTTTTCTACTTTACTGATAGATATTTCTGGAAATTTTTCTAACAAATGCTTTTGGTAGGGGGAAAGCATTTCGTACATGATTTTCCTCTTCTCCACAGCCAGTGGTAAGTCATTGTGTGATTGAATACAGTGAAGTTGTGAAGGATATTCCAGATCAACCTCTAAAGCATAAAAGCTATCAGAATCAGCATCAATATGTAGAATATTTTTGTAAAGACTATCAATTTCGTCAGAATTTAACCATTTGAAGTCTTTGTATGGTAGTTTGAGGCTCATTGCCCATCCGTAGAGGTTTACAAAATCGTAGTACATTATATACTTTTCGGGAAGTGTTGTATTAAATGTGCTCATATATCGATTATTAGCCTCGCTGAATCTCTTTGATACCATTGAAATCCCACCTCGAATACCTCTTTCAAAAAAACTATACATGCTTTCCTCACTTAAGAGTTTAATCGGTGTTTTATTCATGCGTAGCATGCAGTCAAATGTTAGGCCTGGTGAGGAAAAGTAGTGAGTGGGATCAAGCCGATGGTTATTTATACAGATGTCTCTAAAACTTTCGAATACTTCACCCAATAACACAACATCTGTTAATAAATATAAATCTGAGTATTCACCTAAAGATTGAATGTTAAACTCCTTCCATGTTATCAAAACTCTTTCATATTCCTCATCCGATATTGCACTTTCATTCAATTTGTTATAAAAAGCTTCTTTGATAGGTACTTTGTTTTCTTCAAGTTTGTGTAAGCTATCTACATAGTCGTAAGGAAATATCCCTTTGCTGCTAATAAGCTGTAACTGAGAGTTGTGAAAAGCTTGCTTTGTAAGAAAGAAGTCATCTGTTGGAATTTCTAAAATTAAGTTTTCAAGAGACGATGGAAGAAACTGATAACTGTCTATTATTTTAAACTTGTTATCAATATTGACAGCAATAAAATGTTCTGAATTACTAGGGATTACCGTCACATTTCGCTGTTGAGTTAATCCTTTTAGAATAAGGTGATTATCGTATCTGCTTGCGTTATGAATTATTACTGGAATCGCCATATACTTATATTTCAGCTGTAGATTACATAATGAATGACAAGCTCCTATATATTTGCCTGTCAAATGATCGTGATGAGCACATTTAATAATGTCAATTGGCCCTGAGTTTAATCGCGTGAGCAACTGATATCTTTCATCCTCGAACTTGTTTTCGCAAAGCCAACAGACCTTAGCATTATAAAAATTTTGTTTGTCCTTTGCATTCATCAATATAGGAATGTCTATATTCCTTAAAAGGTCCACTCTTGAATATATAAAATCTAGCTCTGTTAAAAACACAGAAACTGGGTCTTCCCCTCGATAAATTCGATGATGTATTATCCGTTTATCAGAATCCACAACTACAACCCCGAAGCTAAATGGTTCATGTTTCTGTACCTTATAGGTAAAACTACAGCTACTTGTCTTTTTTAGATCCTCATCTGTTTTCAATAGACACTCGAAGTCGGCATACACCACAAAGGGTGTTTTCATTAATGCATGAAAATTCTTAAATACAAGAGTTTCTTGATCACAAGGCATAGTTATATTTTCTGCTATATTTTGATTGCAACTGATTTGATGCTTTACTTTTTTAATATTACACTCGTATGACTTTAAGCATTTGTCGCAAAAATATTTTGCCTTTGAACCCATTTTACCTAACAAATTGGATAGATTATTGATTAGAACATAGTGGCTTTTTTCCCCAGCAGTTAACATTAATAAATTTGTGTGTATTGCCTTTACATTTTTAGTTAGTCTTTTAGGGAGGATTTTATCTTCCTGTATATCAAAAACATTAACCGAAAAATGGGGGTTATACTTCTCAAAAACATCAATATCACTTATCCCTACTGGGAATTCATTATGACTCAAATCAACTAAATGTTGATATTTTAAAAAGGTTTTTGGATTTCTTAAATTTTTTCCAGTCGTTTGCTTTGTAATAAGTATGTGAATTTTACAAAGAACACAATACAGAAAACAAAAATTGTCATTATTTCTTATGTTAATGAGACCTGATTTGCGAATCAATTGACTAGGTAGTTCAATATATGATCCTCCCAAATTTTTAGTTAGAGGTTTAATGCTAATTATTTTGAGCAAAATCTCGTTAATAGATTGAAAAATCCAACCGGAACCATTTGTAGCGTATCTGAGTAGAGACTCAATTGCTTGTTCTATAGACACCCATATGGAGTTACTAATTGCTTCTTCATGATATACTATGATAAACTCCGAGTTAAAAAATGCCTCAACATTCTCAATTACTTCATCTTTCTCTCGAATCATAATGCAGTCAAAAATTATTTGAAAACGTATACCATGCATGTAACTTAACGCAAACTTAATTAGTTGCTTAATATGATAAAAGTGAGATGAACATGCTAGATCAAAGTCAAAAAGACCTGTTTCAATCTTCGGAGAAGTCTTGAATAGAAGCAGCTGATCGATGAAGTCTCGATGTGTTAGCACGAATGGGTTTCCTCTAAAGTCATCTTGCCCCTTCAAAATATGAGAAATAATACTATGATCACACTCAAAGAAAAATAAATTCAAAGATTTTTATTCCAGTTAAGAATTTTTGACTTTAAGTACAATTCTTAAGTTTCTCTTAAGCTTGGGTAATTTTTGAAGCAAGTTCAAGAAGCTCAGGGGGGATATTTTTCCCCAATAGATTGTTTTGAATTTTGGGAGCAGCATGGGAATAAATGAATTCGAAAACAATCAGCAGTTTAAAACGGATACTAACTGTATCTAACACTTTTCCTGGCTTGGGGTTTTTACGCTTTACATGAAAATAAACTTCACCCATGTAGGTATTAACATCTATCTGAAGCTCACTATTTATAGTGTATCGATGTGTTTTCCCTACAGCTTTGTACCAAACCTTGATGTCATCCTTGTCGTAAATCAATTCTTCCCCGTCATTGCTTTTATAAGAAAGGAACATCTTAAGTACCTCAAGTGCTTTCCGATCCGTTCCTTCATCTTCCGATTCCATAGGTTCACTTTCAACCAGCTGAGAATTCTCTCCTTCGAAAGCTCCATAGCTCTGCTTATCCTCCCCCGCTAGCACAGCCTTGTTCCTGCTCTCAGATTGCAAGAACGACAGCAGAGCGTCAACTCCAGCTGTAAAAATTAATGTTAAAACTTTCAAATACCACCCCATTGAATCACTATCCTTATCAAAGACAATGACTATATATCTTGAAAAGATCATTAGGAAATAAAAATAAAACTAATTAAAACAGAAACCTACCATTAGCAGATGAGCTTCCAGTTGATTTTGCTGCTCCAACTTTCTTGGAGTTGGAAGTACCAGCTGCAAAAAACATTAAATATTTAAATAAATTTATTTTGAAGTGAGAGAAATTAATTTAATAAATTTTGAGTAAAATTATTTCAATTGGGAAACAATTTGTAGTATTCGACTCACCAAATGTTGGTAGGGTTTTCTTTCTTGAAGTCATTCCGCTTTGAATCCTCTTTTGGAGCTCGTTTGCAATTAATTCTATTAAGAACCTTTAGCAGTCTTTAAATACTCAGAAAACTTGAAATCTGAAGTTCAAAGTCAAGGTAGAAGAACAGTGCTTAGCAGCTCGCAATGAATAAAATCACGTTTTGCTGATATTACTTTTTAAACAGTTTTATATTTAGTATCACTAAAACCTGCAATTTTTGTATTTTATTATCACGTTGTGCAACTCCTTCACTTTTATATTTTTCACTAATTGAACTTATCACAAAATTTATGCAGAATGCTTTAG
>JAQGAB010000832.1:0-21389 GCA_034696565.1 Isotomurus graminis | reverse complement strand
TTGTGTAGATTAAACATATTAATATATCCTTCTTGCACCCACATTTTAATATAATTTAGGGTTCCGTGTACTCTAATGTTAACCCATTTCTCTCCCGAAACCATAAATCCACTTCATCTTGAGCCAGTATATAACACTCTGGATTGGTTTCCAAGAAGAACACCGTCACGTTTACTGTAAGCTGTATCAATTCCCTGTAAAAGTTTTGTTATTCAGAATGTACTGATTTGTTGTAAACCTAATAATCTTAGCGCAGCTGCAAAAATAATGAAATACTCGTATATCCATTGAACATTGATTTCTGTATGAATAAATCTCCCATTGACTCATGTCGATCCTGTAGTTTAAACTTGTACTGTAAAATTCAATTGAAAGCCTGCATAAAGTTTCTCACATGCAATTACGCCGGAATCATTGTCCTTCGCCTTTGATTTAAAAACGTTGCTGGCAACATATTAAAAGAGAGTATTACAATGGTTTGAACATTAAACTCGTGGAATTGATGTTAACAGACCCATTAACTGCATGCCAGTTTCGTGAATATCTTCCAATTTAAAACCCAAGCCATTTCCAAACAAACGACAGCACAAGGCTTGGTCATTATTGAGTCAACAAGATGTATAGTCCGCTGTGTATTACGCGTAAGAATTATGTGAACTCATAATCTCATTAAACTGTAAACTGAAACTAGTTTCAAATCATTAAGAAGTACACACTGGGGAGAATATTAAAATCCACTACGTACGAAGTTGTGGAGGAAAGGATTTTGGGTAGAACAAAAGTGTTAGGTAATAATTCTGAGTTCTAAGTTCCTGTTTACAGTATTGATATCTCCGATATTTGTTCTTGTGTAAGATTTTACTTGTACCAACCTGAGACTTCATAGAAAAGCTAATTGTACCGATATTCATTGTTTAATATCTATTTCAAACAAGTATTAATATAGATCGATTGTGTCAACTGTTTGTTCCTGTTCCAAGTCGTACCTGTTTCCGAGTATCAATTATGTATTAATTCCATATACGACTGTCACTCCGTAATTTAGGACGCACTCATTTATGTGAAGTACAAGAGAAATAAATAAGAACGAGAGATATTAGCGATTAGAACCAAAACATAACAATCTCACGAGTAACATTTACTTTAAAGCTAGCCGGAGCGATAACAGTTTATTGGATTTTAACTCACACTTCTTGTTGCACATCTCCGGGTGAAACAAGGTTGCTTAGGGAGTACAAACAAACTCCTCCCGTCCAACAGTTTCGGTGAGTTGACGTCGAACTGGTCAAAGCTTAGGCGAAATTCCAAGTGGATTGTCCACACAAGTTTCGTTGTCAAGTGGTTGTCCTGTTGCATATCAAACTTTTCAATGAATGGGTTTTTTCGTGATCAGTTTATGCAATCGTATAACGTCACAAAGATGACATTATGTAAACTCTACATCATTTCTGCCTGAAATAAAAGTGTACAGAACATGGAGCTGTATATTCGCCTTGGGTACGCTTAAGTCGTACCCAAGAGGTTAAACTCAAACTTTGAGTTTATTTGGATGTCATGAATGAAGGAAGTTGGATCAAGCAGTGTTTTTGGATTTCATGAATCGTACTGGTCCAAACTTTGAGTCTTTGGTTCACAAATTCCTGTCGTTGGGTTTATGTGCTCGTGTTTACGACACGGGATGTCCTGTACGCCAGTCTGAAGAAGACACAATTCTCGTTTTAAATAATGTTCTATAATGGCCTGTAATTTGACAAATAAACTTGCCTTGCTTCCGTTTGTTGTTGCGTACTGGAATAGTCCATCCTGAAAATTCTATTTGAGGGGTTATCCTATATTTTCCTGAGGGGTATTTTAAGTAATCTACTTGATAATCCAGTTGGTAGTTAGCGTAATCGATTGATCCACTTTTACAATAACGTGGCAAAGTTAGCAGAGAGAGGATTACTGAAGTACACTGGAGAAAGTGAGGAATTTTAGTTGTTTAAAAGTGAACATAATGGCCTTTATGGGTTTTTGTATGCGATATTTGTTCTCGAAGGTAGAAAGTCGTTATTACTATGAATATTAACGAAGGAAAAAGTGTTGCTGAATAAATCATTTGATATGAGAATAATCTGTTGGCTTAATAACTCGTGGTATCTGGTTGAACCAATTTCATTAATTGACGATAGAACTCCAAAGAATGGACACAATTACTTTGGTGCACATGGAAAAGACAAGTGTCACTGGCATTTCTTGTTTTTGGTAAGACCGCAGAGGAATTGCTTACGTGAATATTCAGGAAGTTCCTTTGTGGTTGGAGTTGGAAATTTCCTAAAGACTGGATATTTATTCTAAATGATGTAACAACAGATGTATGACGATTATCCAGTTTTGATATTATTAAACCTTCAATTGCAATATTATTTGGAGAAATTAGTTTGATTGGTCATGTAGTAGTCGTTGTTAATTGAATTTCTTTTATTTCTAATCTAAAATGAAGTACTGAAATGGGTGATTAGCTTTAGGTACAATCATAGCAGATAATAACAACAGAAATATTTTGTAAACTTGAAGCTGACAAAACCCGATTGCTACCTTTTTGGTGGAGTCTTCTTCGGTTGGTTGAATAAAATTCTACGAAGAGAGAGAGAGAGTTAAGTTAGAAGAGTTATGGTCCGGTTGTACGGTTTAATATATACAAGCTAATCTACTTGTTTGGTTATCTTATTGATTCTCACAGCGAATAATAGTTTCGCAAACAAATTAACATTATCACCAATGAAAAATACGAAACTAAATAAATTAAGCATTTGAATTTTAACGCAATCAGCGTTTAGTAGTGAATTTCAGCGTCTGTGTTGACGGATGTCGGTCCAAATATTAAAATAGATTAAAAATTTGAATAACAAAGTAGTGTAGGTTAGTGAATTTACCAAATGAATTGACACCGTTGTTTGCTCTCTACGTAAAAGTTTATTTTCTTCACCGATAGGGGTTTCATTTTAACTGAATGATAAGGCTATTGATAAGGTTTTTGGATGAGTGTGGGGTACAAATGTGGAAGAAAATGCCCCAAATCGTTTAAGAGTTATATCACTTTCCCTGTCTTTTCCTCTTATATTATTACTAACAATGGAAAATTGATTACTGATAACTGGATATTGGTACGAGTTGTATGGGGTTTAAAAGCACTAAGCCTGTCCTACGAAATTGTGAAAAAAGTTTTTGCCAACAATGTCTCCGAAAAAAGTTATTAAGATTTTACAAAAAATACATGCTATTTCAGGCCTCATTAAATAATTTTTAACATTAAATACCAAATTTTTTCTAAAAATCTAAAATAGCCATTCTCTTTGCAATCGCTTTTGCTCTTAGGCAAAAAATGAAAATTTTCAAAATTTTTATCCAGAATGGACCAAAAATACGTGCAAACTCAACTGAATGTTTGTAACAAGATTTTTTCAGTTTTCAATGAAAATTTCGAAAATTTTCAATTTTTTCCTAAAAGTAAAAGCGAATGTTAAAACAATTGCTATTATGAATTTTTGCAGCAAAATGTATCCTAGGGCCAAAAAATTTTAAGATGAACCCTGTTTTCGACCAAAAAACGCTCATAACTTTTTTCAGGGGCAACGTTGGCAGCTGATTTTTTGAAGTTTTTTAGGTCATGTATAAAGCTTGCACATGCAATATGGCTGGTGTACGTATCCGATGATCAACAAACAATTTTCCATTGTAAGTCATACATTTAAAATTAGTGGAAACGTAAAGAGAAATCAGAAGCGTATTCTGGGCTTCATTTACGCCAATTATTTTATGATATGAAGATATGTGTCTCTCTCATAATGTGTTTATTGATGCAAAAAATTTTTGTCCCCTTCGAAGGACAAGGAATATCCGGTAAAAAATCAGTTTCCATGAAGCGAGTGTTTAACAGATACTCTGAAAACGTATGCATTTTGATTTCTTAAGATCCTTACATGTTCAAACGTAATAAACTACACGCAGCTAAAAGTTCGATGTTATGTTCTTGACAAAATATAACAATTTCCACATTTCTGAAGAATCTAAACTACCTCATCCTTCTTGCCAATCCAACACTCATTAATATGTTATGAGCTTCGGGTTTGCGAAATAGAGCACAGAAGCATGGACCCAGTTCTGACTTTTATTTATGTCAATCAATTTATCAAGCAGGCAAATAAGTGCGTCACATAAAACATTCTGTGTTTTTCCTTGAAAAGGTATTCTTTATAAACTCAAACAATCTAAAGTCAATGTTAATTGAGATGTTTACAATCGGTTTGTCTTTTCAAGAACAACTTAATAGAATAGTTTTGACGGGTGTTTTGTAAAATACAAAGAACACGACGCTTCAACGTGATTAGGAGACATTTTAATCAAAGTGGATCCAAAACCTGTGCAAATGAGGAAACATTTGTTTGTTTTACTAAACAAAATTAATAATGAATTAAAGTTATGTAAATCAGATGTGAGCTTTAGATTATGATTTCATGCTGAAAGGAACAATGCAGCAATACGCGGACAAACCTACAAAAGTTAAAAATGTCTAGTTAATGTAATATGGGCAAAAGAATCAAGGACATCACTCAATGACTTTCTTTAACCAAATGTTTAATATTAAGCCTTGAATTTTTAGTTAGTGACATCATGCGATTAGAATATTCCGGACTTGTTTATATTATAACTCATCGTATAAAACATTCAGTAAGAGTTCATTAAAACTTTTGCTCCCCAGGCACTCTAAAGTCAAACATAATCCGGAGGTTTATGATGAGTGTGGGTCCAAAAATTGTGCAACGTTTTGAGGAAGAAATTGACTTTGTTGCTATCGCTTCTATTCTGTCTTGTAGTCACATAATTCTTTCCCAGGAGAGCTTAAATGTGTACAGAGTAGTTCTATTGTTTCGCAATACGAAGCTAGCAAAGGCAGCATTTTTAAATAAAAAATGGAATAATCATAAGAGATATTGACCAAATCAATATGTTTAATCACGAAAAATCCTACAGTGCCGCCAATATCATTGGGGAATATAAGTTTATGTTGAAATGAAAAATGAAGCAACAGGCGGACAAGAGTATTACAGGTAAGAATATTTTGTTGATGGCAGAAGGGTAGATAAATTTGCGCAATCCAAGGTATAAACCAGTTTGAGCTTCTTGGCAATCCTATGGTCGTTAAATATTCATGCAATATGGACAAGTGACATGAAGGAGAGGAAAAACTTGTTGGACTTAATGTATTCTAATCAACTTAACAAGTAAAATGCTTCAGGTTAAACCTTCTTTGGGTTTTCTACGTTTAAAAGTCTAGAGGACTTTAAAATCGAGTTGGTCTGGAGGTTTTTAATTTAATCGGGTTGGTTAAACGCACAATTGCTTAAAGAAGTTGGTTTTATATTCGTTTGCTTCTATTCTGTTCTGTAGTCACAAAACTCAGTTCGAGGAGAGCTTAAATGTGAGTTTTGTTCGCGTTGAAGTTGAAAATTAGAAGGAGCATAATCATTGTAAGATAAAAGTGGGATTTTATTCAAGGCGGGTCCAAGAGTTTTGCAAGGGTTTGAAAATATCTACTTTGTGATCTGTCGCTACTGTACTGTCCAGCAGATATGTAAACCAATCCACACATAGCTTAAACGTGACTCGAGTAGAGTAGTTTTGCGGTTTCAAGGGCCAAAGCGTACAGCCAGTTGTGTAAAACCTTCTAAACATCCTGAAACGCCCCTAATCTTCAATCAATCACAAAATGTCTACACCAAGAATGTGGAAGTCTCTGGACTTGTTAAGTAACCTGTTTATTTTCATCCGCAAACCTATACGATGGAATCCGCTGATTCAAAAAATGGAACTTCTTTCCAACAAAAAGGCAATGTCACTATGGTATTTAAACTTTATCGTTTGCAAATGGCTGGTGGTGTTTTTCAACTCAGTCATTGTAGTTTTAAATATACCTAAGAAATCTGTTAAAGACGAAGGTGATCCTTTACTTCATATTCTTAAAATGCTCACTACCTATTTATACATTTGTTTTTGCCAAGTAACAATAGGATTCGTGCTTGCCATTTTCCGGTATAGACACGATTTCTCGAGCGGGTTCAACAGCACAAAAAAGTATGAGGAGGAAATAGAAAATTTGAGGCATATTCACTGGAGGGACTCATTTAGCAATCGCGCTTTTGGATGGATGTTTTTCCTTATGGTTCCCTACTTGTTTTGTGCCTGTTTTGTTGCATCTGGATTGGCACTGTTTATGAACGTAGATCCACTTTATAACATTATAAAATATTGGTACGCACCCCCGTATACGATTTCACTAAGCATAGTCTTAACTATGTTTAGATACACGTTGTGCGTAATACAGACAACATGCACTGCCGAACGTTTTGTCTTTATCACTCTGTACTTGTTAGTGATAGCAATTATGGGAAATTTTATCGTTCAAAGCCTCCGACTAATTCCGAAATTGAGTCCAACAGGAAAAGTGTTTCTGTATATACATATGTGTTTAGAAGTGAATGTAGTTAAACAAGGGGTAGAGTTGTTAGGGTCAACGATTTTGTTTTTTAACATGAATTTAATGTTAATTCTTGTGTACACTATCTTTCGATTAAATAGAGTGATACATGTATCAGTTACTATGCTCTGTATAATTTTATTTTTTATTACCATTTCGGCAACATTTATTGCTGTTTACTCAGCTTCTGGAATATGCCAGAGCTCAATAAGTCTGTTATCCTTCTGGAAAAATAAGCACATGAAGAATAAACTATTGATTAAAAGACTTCAAGCGTGTAGACCTGCTACTGTTTCTGTTGGACTGATTGGCGGATATTCATATAGGGATATGGATAGAACGTTTCTAATAGTGTTTTTCACAGCATTTGTGGACTACTCTATTAATATATTGCTTACTACAACTAGCGTTTAATTTATGATTATAATCTAGCATCAGAAAGTACGTAGACTTAATAAATATACATCTAATAACTTGTTTAATCTGCTGTTGTTGCAACGGACGAGCAATGTCTAAAAATAAATGTTTCCGGCAATAAATAAATCTTATAAAAATAAGTCGTACGTTGCATTATTGTATTTCCAATATGATAGATAGTATATTAACCAGGTTTATTTATCCAGCTGCCGACTAAGATAACAAAGGGACCAAATATGTAGATATATACAAAGCGTTCTACATTTGATCTGCGTACGTGCATTACAAACTCGAGTGATAGCATCTTTATGTAAATTACACGATTTGATTGTTATGAAACGTCGAACGTTGTTCTTCAGTGTTTTCCGATTATTCGTAATTTATTTAATATTGGTCACTATATTAGTAGCGGATCCGCAGCGCATTCTAGGATAACATTCTAAGTTAATGCTTCTTTGAAGACGTTTTCACGTTTAGTAAAACATTGCTCTACGATTAATATTAGCCAGTACACCTGATTAATATTTAGTTTTTGAGATAAAATACGCGTAACGAGTTAGTTTACTACGGATTTAACATATACTTCCCAAGTGTGATCGTTACGCTTGAGTATCAACCTGTCTTTAATTATAAAAACATCTCATTGCTCGCATACCGTTGGTTACAGTTATATTCCAGAATAAAAGGTAAGAATAATATTGGGACTAGCGCCATAGTTTCCACGCGAATTCGTCATCAGTTTAAACCTACCATTAAAAAGTGTAACGACCCAAATTAGTCCCGGATACATAATTCGATTCCCATAGACTGATAATTAGATTTGTATAAATTTGCTGCTGACCTAATGCTGAAGAAGAGTGTTGTAGGTTTTGATAATTATTATTTTCTGACACATGCATGTGAAATGCAACCTTTTATTGCACACGACGCTGAGAAATACAAATTAACTTACACGATAATAGACAATGCTTTGTCCGAAAGATAATTTACCCAATAATTAGCTTTTAAGCGCATTTTGGTGTTAAATTGTAAAAATGTGTGTTTAGCAATGAATGATACATACTGGCTGCTTACACAAACAGATAAACATGCAGTTGAACTAACTTAATTCCTAATATCAGCCATACAGAGCTTTAAGGTATTCATCAAAAGCCTAAAGGCCTTTTGAAGTCTATTGTTCCACACAGTGCACAGCTTCTCGAATATAAATGCCACAAGCGTTATTAGGCATGCAAGCAAGTAAAATTTGAATACGGTCCGTAAAGATCTGTAAACTGAGTTTTTGCACTTCCGGAACCAAAGGAATGTTCGTGATTGTTTGATTATGTGCATTGTATGCCGGGACTTTCTGTTGGAACGCGTTTAAATATCGTTCTTTATTCCATTTGGGAAAGAACCCACTTTCCACAAGGCGATCAGTCAATCGCCCAGTCGTCGGTACTGCCAAATACGATCGAACTTTTAAGTGGACTTCAACATCAGGAAGGTACTGCCGCACAAACTTACAACGCACGCCGTTCCAGAGATATTTGTCCAGATACTCTTCTGCCCAAGGAGCAAAATGAGTGAGGGATTGCTCTACTAATACTTGTTCAGCGTAGAACGTCTCAGAGTCGAACGTTTCGTTAAATACTAATAATAATTAATTAATTAATCGTCAGATTATACTTAACCTTGTCAGTTAACTCTTCCTATCTGGCCAAAAGGAAGGGATAGTCCCTGTAGGTTATCATAAGCTTGTAGGATCCAACCAAATCTGTGAAGGTTTCAATAGTTTCTTCTTCTGGGGGGGCTATAACGCTTGAAGTGAGTCGAGACGTGTAGCCAACGTTAAGAACGACGGGGAACAAAAACGCGGCTTCAATTGGAAGTGGATGTACATGGTGGCGTACCTGACCCACAAGACATCAAACGAATTCCCAACACGTCTCGTATACACACCCACAAGTATCATTGAAACAATGAAACCTAGCCACACACCCCAGTGGAACGGTTCAACAAGAAATGTCCAGGATATTTCAATTGTACTAATAAAATACTTGCAGTAGTGCAATTTAATGTTTAAACCAGTCCCTCCTGAATTAAGCACAAGGCTTACGGGTGGCACAAAACTGTGGCAGGTGAAACAAATTGCTAGTGTTCGGTTATATCCAAACTCGTAATCATATTTAAAGTCCCCGTATGCGATACTGAAGTTTAGTTGGTCGGTGATCTCGTGGGCTAACAAGAACATCATGTTGCAGAGATTTCTGTTTCGGCTTTTGTAGTCACATGATTCATACCATTCAAGTGAAAATGCATTTACGAATTCAACTGTCCCAGAGGATCCGTAGCCACTGGTTCCAGATTTTAACTGGTTCTTCCTATACATCAAGTTGATCCTGATAGGTTTTGGAAATGATGAGATGTGCTGGAAGAACAGAATGGTGTCTCGTGTTGGACAGAAAGAGCAGATATAACTCCACGTGACGGATTCCTTTGAATTCAAAACCACAATTGTTTTGGATGGTGGAAGAAACACGTCCCTGGACAACGCAGTATTTTGTATGTCTTGGACAATTGGAGGATGTCCAGTAATAACGTAGAATTATGGGGAGAGCACGGCTAAATTAATTAGCTTCATTTCCAGAAATATTTCAACAAGAGGAGATATGCTGGACCCTTTAAGATTTATGATCACAACTAGGCATTCATTTCCCAATAGTCTTCGATTGTAAGCGGAAACTGGGTCACATGTACTGGACACATCTTCTCGGTAATCATCAGATGCGGATGCACAAGGAGTGATATTCAGGTTGAAGAATGGTGACGCGGATTGCAAGAATGGTATATGAAGGTTGCTTTCCATGTCGTTTAATGATGATTCTGTAGGTATTCGTGTATAAATAATTTGAACAAGACAATTAGATTCTTCGTATGTTTGTCCAAAATTAGTTAAGGGATTTGCAGAAAGACCAGAAATATTCCTAATTGTACCAAATATTAGACAAAGTAACAACGGTTGAACCATCAACTTGTTCAAGAACTTTTGTATGTTAAATCGGCAATGATAAGCAATAGCTCTAGATTTGCTCCAACCTCTAAAAAATGTGATAATTTAACATACAATCTACTCAAACACGTTCCACTTACACGCTGACACTTTCTTTTATTAAACACTTAGCCTTCTACGTAAGTTATACTGAACACATAGCAGTGGTATCTTTGAGACATATGAATCATGGAGTGCAAATGTATAAGCTTGTGTATTTATTCTGGCTGATTATGTAATGCATTGTTTAATTCCGTTTCATGGCCGGACTTTCCACTGCCCAAGGCTTGACAATTCTTATACAAAACTGGTACGCTGAACCTCGTGCACGCGACATTTAGATATTTATAGACTGTTGGAGAGTGCTTATTATTAAATATTTATAAATGTCAGTTCAGTCGATGCCTCGGGTTTACTTCCAGACTTCTGATACGAAATCAAGGATTAAACTGACCATATTATAATAATATAATTAATTTTGTGCACCACAACCAAAGCACAGCTGATTAATAAGATAGATTAACCCCAGATTCTTAGCGCATAGTGTAGTACTTGTGGATAATAGATGTGATGAGAAAGGGCGCGGATCACCGACTATCGCGTACTTTAAACATAGCAAATTATCAGGGCATCCGGTACCAAAAGACTGATTAATGAGGGTACCACAACTAAATTAGAAAAGACTACATTTGCATTTGTCTTCAGGAATGTACTTCAATTCGCAGATTCTTTTAAGCTACTGGAATATTAAGTACAAGAACCATAAAGTCAGTGGAAGCATTTAAAGCTGCATCAATTACTGCTGGGTTTATCCGTGGGTATTAATACAGCAATATGGACAAGGAAATCGTATCCTCTATGGCATTTGTGGTCTATTTAATAAGTGTGTTACTCGCTACAACTATACACTAGTTTTCAGTGTCAAGGTTAAGCTTGTATGTCTCAACTTGTCTCTGGGAATAACGTGGTGTCCCCAAGTCCCCTAGTTAATAAATAAATATTCCTTCTAGTACTTTCGTATGTATGGATGATTATTGAAAAGGAGACCATTCTGTGTAAACTGGAGGTTCAATTTGATCCATTGCAGTAAGCCTGTTTACTAACAAACTGATATTAACCAGTTAACTGACAGTAAATGGACACTACAACTATATGTTGAAATTAATGGAATAAGAATTTGAGATTAGGAAGTAAATTTATTAGATTATGTATTGGAGGTAAATATGTTTGTATGCATTCATTTGGAATGGTGAATTAGTGTACAGCGAAATGGCAGATTTTGTGTCACCAAAGACTTTGAGGCGCACTCGCATGCGCCAATAAAAAGTTGTAATACAACGCTTGAATCCCACGATCCCACAGTTCAATAGATAACCTAACGGATTTACTATAAAGGAATTGTAAAGCAATTAAAAGTCGTGATATGTTGTTGTGTGGAAACCAGCAGTTCTAACTGTAAAAGGTAGCTAATCACGAACACTGCTTAATGTAAAAGAAATGGGAATTGCATGCACTCAATATTAATTTGCTACAGCATTACAGCAATATTATATTTTTGTAAGCTTACTTTCTTCTGTGGAAGGATAGTTTCACTTGAGGATAAGGATTTGTAACGATTCCAGAGAAATACTTAATTTCTTCCGGTTTAGTTGCCGTGGTTACGGTGAAGTCCTTTAAGATAAGCGCCAAGATAGCTGGGAGTACCTTCTCAGCATACTTTTGTCCTGTAGAAGAAATGGGGGTAATTTTCAAGTGTTAAATGATTTTAGTTCTCTACAAGCCTTAGAAATATTTACCTATGCAGTTTCTAGGACCTTTCGAAAAAGGAATGTAGGTGTAGGGCTTAATCAAATGGGAATTGGATTCGTTAAATCTGTCTGGATCAAATTTGGTTGGATTAGGAAAGTATTCTGGGTTCCTGTGAAGCTCCCAAGCGTACATGACTACTCCTGTGCCTTTCGGAATACGTTTACCATTCGCTTTCAAAAAAAATTGTATATTTAAATTACGCTCGTAAATATTTCGTGTCGCAATGTACAGTTTCTTTATACCCAATTGAATGTCTTCGGTTGTTGTCCTTCCAAACGCAGCAACTGAAGGGTGAAGCCGTAAAGATTCTTTTATGCACATTTTAATATACTTAAGGGTGGATAAATCCGAGTAGTCTAATTTTAGTTCATTTTGCTCCCGAAACAATAAATCCACTTCATCTTGAGCCAGTTTATAACACTCTGGGTTGTTTGCCAAGAAGCACAGCGTCATTGTTAATGCAAGTATAGTTGTGTCGGTTACCTGAAATGTTTTAAGTTTTGTAAGTCGGTATCTACTGATTTGTTTTACACGAAATATTTCTACCGCAGCTGCAAAAGTAATGAAATGCTCGTATCTCCACTGGACATTGATTTCCGTATTTCCGAATAAATCTCCCATTGACTCGACTGACGCAGAACCTGTCCATTAAAACGGTACAGTAAAATGTAATTAAAAACTCAGGTAAGCAGTTTCTTACAGTCATTTTCAAAGGAATCATTGTCCTTCGCCTTTGAGTTGAATACGTATTTTTGCTTTAAACACATTCAAAGTGAATATAAACATTTGTTGGCAATTAAACTCGTTGAATTAATGATAACAGTCTCACTCCCTTTTGAAGTAACCGCATGCATGTTTCATGAATATTTTTCAGTTGCTTTTGATACCCAAACCAATTCCAAATAAGTGGCAGCATTATCCAAGGCTTTGCCATTCGGGCCTCAACAAGATGCAGTCCTCTGTGTATAAAGTGTTATTAATTAATGAATGAAAACCATCAGATTAAGTAAGGGAACCTTTCCAAAGCGTGTTCGAATGTATCCGCTGATTTCTCGGAACTCAGGCTTTTAGATGAGTCACATGCTAGAGGGATACAAAATGCCTAGATTTGTTATCAAAGGAGGTTTATACCTTTAAACTTTTACCTTGCATCAGAATCCGCATAGTTAACTTTGTGAATAGGGCCGTTGGGTCAAATGGAATATTTTGAGTGGAACAAATCTTGTCGTACATATTCGGATACAAATCCACTGCGGCAGTTAAACTTTTTTCAAACAGCTTAACGTTAAAAACCTTGTTGAACACTTTTCTGTCTTCGTGCCATTGGCTCCCTAGTACAGGTTGAATTATACAATAATTCCATGGTTACCTAGCAAACGGTTAGAGTGCTATTAGTATAGTTACCTTCACTACCAACGAGCCCATAATTTCCAGTGAAAAACCTAACAAAGTTATTATAGAAGAAATGTTTCGTCAAATGTTCCTTCGAACTTGTCAGAATCTGAAACACACCTTTTGACGTTAAATAAATTGTTTTGTAGCTTAAGTCAATTAATTTGGAGTACCTTAATTAATTCTGGATCTGCAGTGAACAAAGTGGGCGTTGTAAAAACCCAAAACGTAAAGTTGTGTCCATATTTCTTGAACCAATGACTGATTATTTCCCCAATGTCTAGTGCAATGCATAATTGGAAATAAGATGAATTTACTAAAGGAAGTTTCTATTAAACTTACCCTCAGGGTTTCTCACAACTGCTGGAAGATTTCGGAGTAAAACGATCAATGTAAACGGGCCTGGAAAATTACTTAATTGTTTGTGGTTTGTTCGTAGATAAGACCAGTTTAAGAGAGTTGCAAAGAGGACAAATAGTGTGACAGAGAATATAGTCAGCATTCTTGTTGTGATATTTTACTTTAGGAAACAATAAAGGAAGCGTTTGGTGGTTTTGGGAATTGAGGAGAAAAGGTTTTTGGCGTGTCAGTCCGAACAGACGGCTTTAACTGATCACCTTTCACATGTGAAAATTTTCTTTTGTACTTCAAGCATAACTCAATAATTCGAGATAGAAAGTTTTTTGCCCAGGTAACTGGTGCATATACGAGGATACGTGATGTCACGCTATCCGTCTGTCTGTCTGAAGGATCCCAATTTATCTCGAGACCCACCCAACCGATTGTGACCAAATTTTGTAGGAATGTTGCAAAAGCGAGTCGGACATCCCGCTCACAACTTGGTGCGAATTAGAGTATTAGGTGACTCGTGGGGTCCACCCAAATGGGCCAAAACAGCAAAAGCTAACGACAGCAGAGGCCAAACTAAGCATGCCTCCTCTCCAATTTTTTCAAAATCGCAAGAAATAGTCATTTTTAGCAACTTTGGTATTCGTATAGAAGTTCAAAATCGTTGCAGCAGAGTGCTTAAATGGGGTTAAAAGGTACGAAAATTCGCGTCGCTAACGACAGCTATGAGGTCTTCAGTTCCCTGGGCTTAAAGAGGCTGCTTGGTGTAGGTTTTTTGTATTATCCACGTATATAATACTTGGGTTGCTTGGTCTTTATATTTCTTCACGTGACTTAGTTTATGCAATTAACTTTAAAATGATAAGCTTATTTGGGTGGAATGTGTCAGCTTGATAACACTGAATTTCGATTTTGAATTTAGCGCTGGAGCCATATTTTATAATTTGGGATTTTAATTAATGAATTTGATAATATATTAAAGCTATGTACATAAGCTGTAGTAAATTTAATAACTAGATAGCCCCATCGTAGGTCGGGCTTCTATCCTTGTACCGTAAGTATTGCTTCGTATTGACGTAAATTACTAGTCTTGTTATTATAACTATACACAGATATACGTAGCTTCTTTTAATCACAATCAGTAATACAATTTGACACGTTTATGATCATAATTTCCCATACTGCTATACTTAAATCATGTTTAATGATGTATTTTGCAACTAATAAACTACATTAACTACAATAATCCCAATAATTGTCCATTTTCCCATAATTAAAGTAAAGTTGAGTTGGTTTCAGTGCCAGTTTAAATGTTTTTTCCCAGTGGAAAACTAATTGACATGTTTTAATATGTTTCAGGTCCAGGAGTGTGAGAATGGTATGGTATGGTTTTTATTCTTGATTGATTTAACCGAAGTTCTTACAATCATAATAAATCATAATATGGTAATTGCTAACTAAAGCTTTAGAGTTCCATTCTATTTCGAGTTGTAGTTAAGTCAGCTATTGCATAGTGTCTAAGAGTTCACTTCTTAAGCTAATGATACGTATGAATAGAATATACATTTCTTTCAAATCCTCAGTCTCTAACATATTTATGTGTTTCATGTAAAGTGTTTCATCACTAAATTTCGTGCTACCTTTCCTTAAACAGTCATAAGCTGTACAATTAAAGAGAACATGACAATTGGTTTCTAATTCACCTTTGTTACAGAGATGAGAGAGAGTGTGAGAATGAAACCTGTGTATGATGCGAGGACCTAATATGCAAGAATTCTCAGACCTTTTAAAGTAAGCAGTATGGATTTTGGGTTTATAGGCTGAAAATATACACATGAAAGAGTAGACACTGCAGATTCAGTTCTTTTCTAATGTATCCCAACATTACACATCCGGGTTTAGTTCCTAATAAAATTTTAGTGTTTTATGAGCCTTACTTATAAAGATTTCTACCTGTGGAATCAAATTTTTAAGTATCGAATATTTGGTGGGACTGATTAATTCATTAACTCTGTTGCAGTGGCATTCCTAATTTACAAGATAATTAAAAATGTGTTGATAAATGAAGATACTTTCCCTTAAGAACGAGCGAGTGACCGCTACGGTCACTCTGATTCAGCATCAGAGGCCAACTGCATGCGAAACGAGAACAAATGTTGTTTCGGTTGTATCGAACTTCCAAGGGAGATTAGAAATAAAAGGAGCCAACTATAACTAAACTTATTTAACGATACCCTGCGTCCCCACAATTCTGTACTAGCCATTATCCTGATTCATGATGCTCAATAATTCACACGTATGAATTCCAATTAAGAAACACAAATGGTGGGAATCTCATTTAAGATTGGAAGTTAATGAGCATGAAATATCCTGGGATTAACTGTGTGAACAAATCGAACTATCTGAAATCTTAATCGAGATCTCATTAAGGAAATAGAGGCAATTAAGTGTTAGTTACTAGTAAGCGTATGGTTTTGGACCACGTACGAATGAGTCGAGTGAGTTGCGGTTAAAGTTATTCCCACCGTACAAGCTGACCGATGAATTAACCGGCAGTTAATCTGCTTATGTATCTCTTACACATGGCAATAAATAATGGATTTGTGAGTTTTGGAAAGTCAACCAGGACGTCTGATTCGTACGAATTAAGATAGAAAATTAGAGAAGTAGACTTGTCCCTAGTAGAAATATGTGAACAAGATGGTTACACTTTCTTGGGCATAGTAGTGTAAACTGAAGTTAGTTTCAATGGTTATCATTGATGAGTTGAATAATGTTGAAGCTGAATGGACAAGTGTTTGAGGATGGGAGTCGGTGGGGTTGCAATGTTTTTAATTTTGTCCTTCTCCATTCTTGTCCTGCGTCCCTTTTTCATTTGTGTTTATGAATAACTTGCGCTTGAATTGATTTATATGCAAAAGAATAGTTTTAATTCCTACTGACGTGACGCAGATGTGAAAAATGTGTTTGAATGATCTGTGGGTGTGAATAATTAGGTAACAGGTGCTAGTTACAATAACATGTCAAGTGGTTTTGTAATGAAGTAGCGAAGATGATTAACATAAAGACAGACAATTAAGGATTGGAGTGTGGAGTGAAGTCGCTATGACTAAAGTTGTTGAGGAATATACTTGTAGATGAATGAATGCAGAGAGAGTAGCAGTGGGGAGTTTATTCTTGTGTTGCATTCTGGTGGGTTTGTGTCAAGTGCAGTTCACTGTGGAAGGTGAAAGTTTAATGTTGTGAGGAGTTGTGTAGATGCAATTGATGTTTCTTATGATTCGTCATGCTTTTTTATTCCAAAGGCTGACTCTGGAATGCGTTGGATGTGATGTGGAGATTATTGGGTGGGATTTCTTAAAGTATCTTCAGCGTGATGCTAAAAACACCCGGGTCCCTTGTTCTGTCGAATAACTTGTCAGCGTCTTTGGAAATTGAGACTGAAGAGTCGCAAAGACATACGAAGAATATTCGACACATTCAGTTTGGACGACATTTCCTTGCGGGAAAGAGGCGTTTCTGAAGCTTCTTTGGGGAATCCACAAGGACAAGTTTGACGATGGAACGAATGCGTTGAGGAGGTTTCATAGACGGAGTTTGAGTCTCAAGCGACCTGTTTTTGGGGTCAGCGTTGAGGTTACCTCTGCGGATAAGCGAGATGACACGGAGGACAAAAGGCAGAGGGAGGAGACGCTGCAGAAGGAAAGGGAGTTCAGAGAGGAGGCGTGGCTGTGGACAACTACCGTTGGAATTCGAAGTATTTCGAGTGCAGCGGTTGAGGAGGTCAGTGTGGGTCGTCTTGAAGGAAACACAGGCTGGGGGTGGAGTCAACAAGGCGAATTCTGTGGAGATCTGAGTAATCGAACGGTGACGCAGGTTGAAGACTTGGAACCCGACTGGAGGATTCTGAAGTCTTGGGGGAGGAAAGGACGGAAGGTGACCCGAGTGAGGTTCTCATTCCGCCCCTGAAACTCATCCCTGAGCCTCCTACGGCCCTTCCGGCTGATCCGTCGTCCCATTCGGTTGTATCAGAATGTGTTTGCAGATTTAAATGTGACTGGGACGATTCTTCCAGTGACTCTTGGGGATACAGGTGAGGTCCTGCAGGGGACAATAAGAGTCCTGAAACTCTCCAGGCCAGCGGTTCCTCTGCGGGGAGTGTTTGACATTCACGGGTACTTTAAAGCGGGACTTGAAGGGGCACGTCGCGCGAGAGAATTGAAACCCACGGCCATGCAACTCCAGAACTATATCCAGAAGGATATCTTGTTAGCTGGAGAATTGCTTAACTTGCTGGGGGAATTTGAGAGGGACGATAATGGGGTTATTGTTTCTTATCAATAACGAAATATTCCAGCATTCAACACAGACTGAACAAGCGACAGTGGATAGAGTCACTACATAAGCTCTAGTAGGGATAATCGTTTATGTTAGTAGAAAGTAAGGTCATCTCGATAAGACAGCCCACGTGGGCTTGTCAATGAATGAATTTTACTCTGAAAAATAATGAATGAAACCTATTAGCGAATTTCGTAAGGAGAAGACTCTGACCTTTTGCACACGAGGCTCTCTCGAGTTAACTTAAATTGCTCAAAGCAACTTGACTAAATGTGTACTGATATGCAGCTGTAATATTTTCGCGGAAAAACTTAATACTGAATTGGCATGATTCATGGCAGATTGGGAATAAACCAACAGACACACACGACGATCATTCATCGAGTGGATTTGACGAAGCTCGCTCTCCTGACTTAAGCAGTGAATACTTTTTAACAAAAGTTTAACTTTCCACACTTGCACGCCATGGGACCTGGAAGTCTGTTTCTTTGTTTGGACTCACACACTCCTTGCTACGTCTGTGTCTTCAGAAGTGTCTGTTCATCAAGAATTTAGACCTGTTTTTACTTCTCAACCGATTCGTAGACATAAGCGACAATATTCAAGTAACAAAATGACTCAGGATGTACTCCACCAAATAAATGACATTGAAGATGACGTCTCAAAGTCTCAGAAGGATGTACAAAAGGTGAGTGAATCCGGATTGACTTGGTATACATGTGTGAATGTACACTCATTTTGAATGTGTTTACAGGTGCTGGGATACTTGAAGGCTTTAGGCGTATCTGCTAACAATGGACACCTTCCCAAATCACGAGATTCGTGTGGGAACGGATTGGAGGGTTCCAGTGAAACGAATTGGACCCGTTTTGGGATTTCCAAATGCCTTAAACTTATCGAAGAACAATTCAATTTTACAAATTCAATTGCTGTTTGTGGAGAGGAGTACAGAATCGGTAAGCTTATTAACCTTTACGTACTTACACAGCTAATGGAATAGCAAGCACAGCAATATTTCAATTCAAATAATTTTTTAAGCATAACACATCAATTAATTACTTTGTGACACTCCAAACACAACTGCTGATTAAGTACGGAATGCCGCTTATGCGGTTGATTACTTGTTTAATTGCCAAGTGTTCTATGCGGATTCATTGACACGATTTAAAATGCTGCTTGGTTATTTGCAGGGGAAGATATTGGACGCCCGGTGGTCGTATCTCTGGACTCCTCACAGAAGGCGATGGAGATTCTTGAAACTCTCAGTCTACAAGGAACATCAGTGACTTCGGTGTGGATAAATCAAGCAAACGGATTAATGTGCCCAGAGTTACGGGTACCCGATACAAATGTGACTGTGGAGGGTGTGGATTTCAAAATGGTGAAGTGTGGAAGGGTCAACAGTGTCGTTTGTGAGAAACCAGTAATCGCGTCGTTCGTGGAAATAGTTGAACAACAGTTCGAAATGAGGGAGGAGACGAAGAAGTTTAAGAAACAATTGAAAGAGGCTCAGGACGAAATTAAACACTTAAGGGAGGAGCTAAGTGATGAGAAACGTTTCAAGACAGAAAGTGATAGCAAGGCAGACGTGAAGATCCAGACGATTGTGGAAGCCCTGAGGTCAGAGTTCAATTCGAAATTCAGTCGACTGGAACTCAGATTTGAGGCAGTAGCGGCAAAGGGGGAAGTGACTCGGGGTGACTTGACTGACGTGCAGTCCGTCGTGGCGTCATTGGGAATCTGGAGGAGACAAACGGAAGCACAAATGAGGACAGAGAAAGCTAATTGTGGTGGATTGGTGGAGGAGGTGAATCAAATGAAGTCAACGAATGAAGCGTCTTCGGAGAAACTGCAAGTGGCTGTAACGAAAGTGGAGGAGTGGGATTCGGGAGGGCACAGGCCTTTCATCCGTCAACAGGTAATTCCTTGAATATATTTTAAGATTAAATGTTCTTAGCATCTGATTATTTAGGCTGTAGGCGCCTGGTACCATATTGAAAGATTCGAACGTGACATCAAAAGCAATCCAGCTTTTAAGTGCTTCGAGGTCGCATTAAGTCTTAAGGGAAATAACACAATCGATTACCGTCAAAGGTATTCCCAGTAGTTTCAGCGACGTAAATATATCTTCATTACATTCCATTTCGTTTCAGATACAAAGTTGGCAGTTACGATGAAATTACAAGTTACGACGGTATTCGTACAGTGGACACTCAGTCTCCTCACTACTGGACTAGTTCAGGTAATCCGTAATTAGAGTAGAAGACTGGAACACAGGTTTATTTTATAATTCTGACACAGGACCTTATTACAACCAACTGTTGCTGAAGACGGATTACGATAACTGGTGGATCAAAGGTTCGTGCGAATGTCATGACATCTCGTCCTGCGTTTATCTTGACATTCACTCGAGGACCCGAACTCTCCCTACAGCGACTCTGGAGATGTTGAGGAATGCTGTTGAGAAGTTTGGATTCCTTAAGGACAATGGCGGCCTTGCAGATCAGACATCGTGTTAAGAGCTTCACAGTCAGTCTCCTTTCACAAGACTCCTTCTATCTTTCTCTGGACGGTGTGTGCTACTTGAATTGGTTCTGTTGTGTAGGCCTATTGGTTCGACTGTTTAGTGTGAAGTTACAGATCCATTGTGGTGGTTTAAAACACACTTTGTGCGTGAAACACTTGCTTGCCTAATGTACTGACTTGTATTTAAATACTTTCAAACTTTAATAAAATACTAATAAAGCTGTGCACAAAATGTTCTGTTCGTCACAAGGTTTCTGTTTGGTTTATTGATGTGTTGAATGATGTCAAGTTGATCTTCTACCTTGTCCCCTGTCAAGTAATGTCTGCTTCAAATCTAAACTCCATGTGGATCAAGGGAATCATGATTTCGGTGAAGGAAGTAAATTAGCTTTTCCAGAGACACGGAGTTTGTTTGGAGGGGATTAAAATATTAAATCTACGCTATGCAGATGATTGAGATATGAAAAGGTGTTATTTGTATTATCGTGTCTGCTTATTAAGTGAAGTTGATAAGGTTTTAGTGAACTAAAAAGAAGAAACAGGCTTTGGAGAAACCCGCGGACGTTGTGCGACGAAAGAAAGTGTTGTGTGGACTTAAGAATTGAACAAATGGAGGAAGAAAGTAAAAGAATGGCACTGCTTAATGTGGTTTTCATCAATTCCATCATTAGTTTTAATGATCCTATAAAATATCTTAGTATTTAGTTGCCATTAAAATGTAGATATATTTCCTTGAGATATAACAATCTTATGAGTGGATAGTTCATTCGTATAAATGATTCATTGGTTAGTGACGATTAATACTTGTGTACGCGGCTTTGAAACCACTAAAAAATATTCAGTTCAAAGTGACTTGCGGCCCTGTATGGGAATGGATTATGGCCTAAATATTAAACCTGAAGGGCTGAAGGGAATAAAACAGAAGGTCTGGATTATAAAAACCTACACCAAGCAGCCTCTTTAAGCCCAGGTAACTGAAGACCTCATACACAAAAAATGAGCATACATATG
>JAQGAB010000831.1:0-21396 GCA_034696565.1 Isotomurus graminis | reverse complement strand
TGAAAACATTAATAGCAATTTGGCAGAGAGATGAGGAAGAAGGTAATTAAGGTGAGGGAAGGGGAAAGAAAGCTGTGTGAGGTGGAATGGTAATCTTTTGATCAGGTTGAATTACTGACTGACAGAGTTAGAGACATTACATGGCATTAGAGTCAAGTAGAGTTACACATGAATGACGGATCTTGTCTTAAATACCATTAAAATGCTCTTTACACACTGGAGTGAGCTTCATCTCTTTTGAGTATCATCTTTGAGTATCATCTTGCTCATCCAACCGTTTCTGACCCTCTTCCGAGATGAAAGGAATGTCGATTGATTGGGGATTAATAGGAGACACGAGAGAGCCATTTCTCAGTCGTGGGAACGAGGATAATATTATTATGATTATTGCACCTTTCTCAACTTGTTGAGGTTTTGTTGGCGGAAGGAAGGAGAAGGGTGCATTACACAACCACCACTGTCCCTTCTAAATGGAATGTGCCTGTTGTCCATACAAAAATCAACAAACCATCACTTTATGACTATCTCCGCCGGCCATCTCGTCTAACCTTTAAAGTCATCACTTAACTGGACAGGTAGGGACAGAGAGCAGGTAGACAACAGTCTAATGGCTTTAAGAACTTCTCCAATCATTCCAAAAAGAATGAATATTGGTTCTGAGGTCCAATAAAATCGGTACAAGCGTGGGAACTACCAAAAACCATCGCCAGGCACTACAAACTTGACCTAGCCTGACTTTTTATGACACTCTCATTCTCCCAACTGTCCCATCATCATCTTTATGGCCAATAATCATCACCGTAGATTCATTCACACGGAAGCTCATCATCATCATCCCTCCAACCTTCCTCAACTCCCACCGCATTTTGCACTCCCCGTGATTTATTGCACTTTGACATCGTGTGAACCAACACAAACTTGGTCAGTCTCTTCCAACAACTTCTGAGGTGTCAACAAATCATTACTCTTTGTGGTCCATAAGCACAAACAATCTCTGCCTCATTTCCTCCGGAAACATCTCATTATCACTCTCCCTTTACCCACAGCCATCTCAGGTGTGAATCATCAATCTCACATTCCTCCGGTTTCCACAAATTCCTCCAAACCCACCACACTATTTATTTAGAAGGCAGTTAACACGAGACATCAGAAGGGAACAGGTGAAAAAACCTAATTAACAGTGTAGGAGAGGATAACAAGAGTGATTGTCGTTTAATTTGAGTGGTTGTTGTAGGTTTAGAAGTGTAAAGCGGATTATATTAGATTAAGGTTGGTGGTGTGTAGGCAGATCATAATATTTAAGGTGTTTGTGGCCCAACTTTTTAAGCATTACACGATGTATCCACTACATATTGTCTCTCACGGTGGTTGTAAGTAACTGTCGGTGGTGGCTGTTTCTCCCAAAAGGTTCTTTCAAAGGTCTCAAAAGTGACTCTCTGTCGCTTTCTTTCAGCAATTAAAAGCTTATAGTCTGTGTGACAAAAACCCTGAGGTTTTGACTTGAGAAAAGCACTGTTAACTGGAAATACATGTCCAAACCGTGTATTGTTAAGTAACTGTCAATCAACTAACAAGGTGAGGATTAATGTCAGAAAGTGTTGCGATAAATTGAACTTCACCCGTCCAATGTCAGATTAAATGCCTTTTCCTTAAGTACACATATATATCTACAGTCAATAAGGGTCTCCATCATCTCACACTCCTCCTTGTCATTCATATGTACTTCCGAATGAATCACACGATCTTATAGATGAACCACCACCAATACGAAATAAACTCGTGGTTAAACAAATGAAGGACAATAAAAGAGAGAGAGTAGGCAAATGTAACTGATCTGGTGAGAAAGCAAAAAACACGAGTTGTAATAGGTGAAGGAATGCTCATGGCCGCTGGGGATAATTTGAACCAAAGGTAACGACGACCAGAGAATAGATTTTAAAGGATCCACTGAGAAACATTTTTTTTATTCAGAAGCATCGCTACACATGAAGAAATGCATTTAGGAAACCGTCAGCAGGGTGGCTTTTACATGTCCAACACTCTCTCGTGTGTTCTAATGACTGGGCACAACTCATCTCACTACAAACTCCGATCCGTACACACTGCCTTGCATTTGTAGTATAATTACATTTATTTGTTATCAAGTGGACTCATAATTTGTCATGAAAGTGTTGCGACTCCCATGGCGAACACTGGATGATGGCTCAGATTTCAATTTGCTATTCAGAAGTTTATTCTCACTCCAATTGTCCGTGTGGGTTGTGGGTGTAATGTTTCATTTCATGGTCACCTCGATCAAAGTCTCCATCAAAAAGAACAGAATGGAATCATCATCATCCTCTCCTTCTTTGTCCCTGCCAGTCTCAAAAACTATTGTCCATTTATATACACCTTTAAAGGAACGATATACCTAATTGATTGCGGATTCAAAATTATCATCCATATTCAACCAACACGATGACAGAGTCCGTATCAGGAATCATTTCTTAAACTGGTCACGATCTTCTCTCTGTCCCTCTGCTGCCACTGTCCACTCAATCCTCCGCCGACACTTATTTACCTAATCAACTCTTGAATTAATAGATTCCCAGTAGAACAATGCAACGCTAGCAAACGCTCCTCTGCCTCCCAGTTTATTTGCCATTGTCCCTCCCGATTTTTAATTGGAGGAAACACATCTTCACATAATTTTTGAGGAATCTCATCCTTCGTATGGTTTCTTCATTGCGTGTGGCTTGACACCACGAAACAGAATTCGGCCTAATAAATAGTGTCTGCATGCACTTGATCCATCCTTGGCTAATTTTTCTTACTATTACAATAATTCTGATTCGTGATCAGTTAAAAGAGATGAAGTGGCAGGGCGAACAAGGTAAATTAGCGGTGGGCGTCTCCTTCTTTTCTTATTCTCCAGAAGCAGCGCAGATGAGGAGGATTCCTCCAAGTGAAATAACAAGTTCTCAATAATCAACTCGAATGCAGTTAGGAATATAATCACCCGAGATGCACCTCTTCTTCCCTTATTAAAGCCAAAAACTTCTTGGAAGCTGCATCTCCACGTAGAAAAACCAACATGGTTGCATGTTTCTAAACATCTCTCAGCAAACACTAAAGCAAAGGCAATCCACCAAGGGACTCTATAAAATAATTGTTCCTTCAACAAGTCTCCCTTCTTCCATGAAAGTAAATCCAAGTGCCATTTAATGTGCCCTACAACTACTCATTGATAAACTCCACAAACAGGATCCCCAACACAACAAAGCTTGAAATAGTCAGTTGTGGTCTCCCTCCAGAAGAATGTTTTACTGTTTTAAATCTTGCAGAGATGAGAGAGACTAAAGGAAACAGTTAGTTATATAAGGAGTGTTGGTCATCAGGAATGCACAGACAGTTCTTTTGACCTTATCTCACGTTCACTTTATTGTACAGTTGCATTTTCCCACAGAAACAAAAAAAAACCCTTGACTGGTATACGAGCACCTTATAAAATCATCATGAGGAGCTGATTAAACTTGTAAGTAGTTTCTGTTCAAGATTTCTGGAAAGATTGAAGGATCATAAAATGCCTTTTCGACCAAACGGTGGGAGACAATGCAACCATCCATTGTTGTACGTAAATATTTGGCCTCCTCCTCATTGTCCTTCCCACCTTGACATAATTGCCTTACCTGTCCCTATAATACTCCAAAAGTCCCTGCAATTCTGTGTGTCCCTTCAACATTTATTCCCACAACACTCATCACCATCCATAGGCATCCATAGCTCTCCTGCTTCGTGTAAACGACTCTCAGGAATTCAAATCGTTGGCAAGATGAGTTTGCATACCGAAATCCCATCTTTTCTCTGTGAATGACTTTGACTGCTCTGCTGATGGTATTTTATTGTAATTGTTTTGTGAGAAAGCGAACCTCAATGGAACTGTCAGCTCACTTTCGGCTGTCAACTTTTCAAAACATTTCCCGATGGACGACATGACACCGTTTCTTCTGTTTGTTGTTCCAACTACAACAATCTCCTTACAAAACATGTGGGAATCATTCTTCTCACAAATACCTATTTGCTCTCCGCTTAAGTGACAGCCTTTCTCTCAATGGTCAACACATTCAGTTCCTTACACCTGAAATACCTCACAAAAGTCAATTATGAGTCTCATCATTATATATATACACATACAATCCGCCACACAAGCTTAAACTATATATACACAGAGTCTATACAAAGCGGGGCTTAAGCAGATGGAGAAACGTGTAGGCCGAGATTTATCTCATTGATTTGCGAATGAAGGAAAAGAATTCATGGAAGTCGGGTCCACGCCTTATCCGCAGTTAACAACGAAATGGCCCATCCATTCTATCAAAACACAAGAGGACAATGCAAAGAGCGAAGGTGTTTATAGAGGAAAGGTCCAAGAAGCGTCGTAACTTTGCATAGACTATATAAAGAGTATCCTAAGTAAAAAGGTGGTTGTGGTTGCTGTAATGACAGATAATGGGTGGTAATAATGGGATAAAAAGTGGAAAAGTCGAAGGTTGAAGACAAAAATGCCACCAGACGAACCACATCACCAGGGTGCCCCTTCTTCCCTTCCTCCTTACCTACAACCGTTCGCAAACCGTCCATATACTCTTCAGCAGGAGGTCCCTCCTGGGTCACCTTTCTCAAACAATATTATGACCAGTCCACCATATTATTATTCTATTCAACACACACTTCCGTCTCCCTTCCACACACTCTATTTGCAGTCACATGCAAAAAACACATTCTTTCTAATCACGGGAAATCAACAATACCAACTCGTTAGCCAACTCGCGTATTTCTAGAAAACCTCCAATTAACTAACGCATTATTGAGACTACTAAACCAACTGGGCTTTGTAAACAAAGTCAAGCGTATTCATCCAAAGAGGCATTCAAGAAGTCTCAACAGAGTCAGGAATTTATCCGGTGGTGTGTGTAGAAATCATCTTTCCTTCCGTTTCTCCAGACAAACTCATCCACCCAAGCGAAATTGACTCTGTCTGACAGTCTGTCTTCGTCACAGCTAATCCCAAAACTTTCTTTCCGAATGATTCAACGGATCAGTTCACTCTTAAAAGTCGGAAGGCAAGAAATATTTAGCCGAAAGTGTAGAGATGAGCTAGTCGAGTCGGTTGGAAAGAAAGAAGGTTTCAAGGTAGTTATTTGTCTCATGATTACTCCTGTACTCTCAGCTTCATTACATGCATTTCAATTAGACTTGAGGGATTTAGTCGCTGTTGTGTGTATGCTCCCCTCACTCTCTAAACTCCAAACCGGTCTCTCATCATCATAGACAACTATTATTGAGTCAGAGAGTTGCTCCAACAATGGATGAGTATGAAGATGATCTCGAGTCACCCAAGGTTTCCCTGATTCATGCCAATATTTTGCATCTTAAATACGCAAGATGCTCCGGAGTAGTAGTAGGGAGGCTGAAAGTAAATAGTGAGTGTGTGGCCGGCGTGTTTTGACAAGAGGTTTGACAAACGGGAGGTTCTTTGGGATAATAGATGGATGATGGAAATAAAAGATAGGAGATTGAAAGATAGATGATCACCACCACTTAGTGCATTCATGTCGGTGCTTTTCTTCTCTTTTTATTACTCACCACCAACACATCCGAGAGTAACGAGATAAAATCTTATTTTTGTCCTCATCTGCAGCGATGCAAGGAGAAGCTGAATACTTTGGCGATATCTGTGATGAACCAATGGCCAGGAGTCAAGTTGCGGGTGATCGAAGGCTGGGACGAAGAAAACCTCCACGCTCCACACTCGCTCCACTACGAAGGCAGGGCTGTGGACATCACGACTTCTGATAAGGATCGATCCAAGTACGGAATGCTCGCTCGTCTCGCTGTCGAGGCTGGATTCGACTGGGTCTACTACGAGTCTCGAGCACACATACACTCCTCCGTCAAGTCAGGTAATACTCCTTTACAATACTCCTTGGGGCAATCCGAGCATATACACCCAAAGATGAAGAAGGGTGCCATTCACAACAGGACGACGTAGGGTGGGAGACGAAGGAATGCAGTCAGAGATGCCCTCAGGGCTACACCCTTAGCTCCACACACACAAGTCCCTCCGTCCAGATGCTCAAATCCCTTTTGTCGCACGACCTGTGAATTCTTTTACAAGGGGCAATAAAAGAATCGCTGGAGTCAGACCTTCTTCCTCATCCTTACAACAATCCTCTGATTCCAGTAGTCATCATCAATAGACCTTATTCCTCTAATGACACTTCTGTCCGCCACATTCATCATTCCTATTCACAATTTGTCTCCTGACTTCAATTAGTCATGCACAATCCACAGACAAGTCTTTGCAGATCTGCTGTCTATTTACACAGCCTCATCCAAGATCATCTTCAACAATGCTCCTCCGTGTATATTCCATCTCAATGGTTCTTGTTTAATCTCACGCTGAGAAAGCCAAGGGTCCTACCAAACTTTAACTCCCGCTATGAACACTCTCTCCCCCCCCCACATCATTGAATGAATCTTCGAGGCTTCAATAAGATTTGTTGTGGGTGCTTAATGGATATGATGATGATCGAGGCTCGTGAATAATATTTCACCTAATCATCCGTCTATAATAAAGGGCTATACACACCGTCTCAAGGTAGAGAGTCACTCTCAACATCACTAAAAGCCTACACACCATCATGGGAAACACAGTCACCCTCTTTGACTCAACACTTTTGGAACAAAAAACACTTTCCATTCTTCATCTATTCAACAAACCATTCACCAACTATTCTCCTCGCCAAGAAAAGATGAACACACGTTAATTCACTAACTACCCACCTTCTTCACCATCTAAACGCATCTTTAAATCCAACCTCACACAAACAACTCATCCTTTGACTTTTACCTTCTTGGAAATCATCCAAGACTCCGTGTGTGTAGAGACCTCTCTCCGTGTTCCCTCAGTTGCACTTCCAAGGGACCTTCCCCCACCAACACCACCGCTCATCTTCCGTTAAAAGGTGTGTACAACATGAGATGATTCCCTTGAGAGCTTTTAAGAAGGTGCTAATTGAATGATTCATCTCACTCTACTAAGAATATTCACCATTCATTCCGAACTAATTAATGCTCCCGTTGTCGAGAGTCCGTCTCGTTCCTCAGTTAATGTCACAACAAACCTTCCCTCGACAACAATCCGCATTTCCCGAGTGGATTTATTGCTAATTCGATTATCCACTTGGCTCCTCCATGCTAATGGAACCTGAGAGGGATTTCCTCGCGTCTCGCTTGTTAGCACATTAAATTGCAAACCAAAATCTGGCGTACTTAACAAGAGGTCCATCCGATTTGCATCCGTCTCATCTCCAGTGGGATTTCCTCACCCAAATGGCCCCAGAGAACTCAAAAGAACCAAAACCACCATCATCAGATCTCTCGACTACAATCATCATCTCCTACAACCACCACCACAGAGTCTCTCTCACCTGAAATCTTTCCACCTCATTGGCCGACCATCCGGCCATACTTGAAGTCCCTCTAATAATCTCCCTCAACTAAACGGCCCATTTTGTTCACTCCAACCCATCTTTCATCTTCATGCCGACAATCTCCAGTTTCGAAATCTTTCATTACTTTTTTCTACCAAATTGGACTCTCATTTGTAATCAAGCCAAAAGAACGAATCTGGGAAGGCACAAAACTACGTTTCCCTCATCACTGAATCCATCCTTCTTATTACACACACCTGACAAGTGTGCAAATATTAATGATACACTACACACACCACAATTCGCACGAGAAAAAGGACCTCATCATCCTCCTTCAGACAAACTTGTCAAATTCCTTAACAAGCGTACATAGAAGCCTTCATCGGTATCCACACACTTTAATTAACACGCAGAGGAGCTATAAGCACTAAGAAGCCAAATGTCCAATGGGAGAAGTGATGATTATTCATTTGGGGTTGACAACAAAACGGAACAATAAAAGCAAGTAGCCAACTCACCTCAAAGCCAATTTGTCTTTTGCAAACAACATTTATTGTACTCGTGAACAGAAGTAGTAGGAGCAGCAGGTCGACTTCACACTTCTTGTTTGGTCATTAACACACTCTTATTAGCCACCTCACCTGATATCTATGAACCTGTTGGGCATCTTTGGTGGTGGACCCTCCACTCCACATTATCAGTCTCCCCATTTATATGTCAACCACAAATATGGACACATTGTACAACATCCATTAATTATCTCCTAATCTCCCTCCACTTCACGCTCCCTAATTTACCATAATAGTCCAATTCATATTTTACTCTGTGTGAATTCGCATTTTATTACCTGCTGATTATCTCTGAATAAGGACTCACACGATGGCCAGCCACCAGAACCAACAACCCATTGTAATACACAACCAAGTAACAAGTCTTACAGCAAAAAACACAGATTAATCGCCTCGCTAACCACCATTAACTTCCAATTAATCTATTTCACTTGGTCTGCGTGGAGTCTCCTGGTGATGAAACCATCTCCACATTAGTCCACATTATTCATTCCCCAAGAATTTAGAATCTTAAGCAAACTTCCGCCTTCACACATGTGGCGTCTTCCTACCATCCATTTTATTACCTCCAAACATTTTGAATAACTCTTGAGTTTCCATTAAAGAGGATTACGTAACATGATTATTGTGGCAGGTAGGTGCGAAGAGGAAATTCCCCCAGTAATTGAGCCTGTCCTCCAACAAACCTTTCTCACCAAAGAGAACTGGACAAACCCATAAACATTAAATTAGGACGCTAAAATGTTAACAAGTGTTTGATAATTTCTGGTGACACTTTTGTTTATTCTTTCCTAATAGTCGGCTAATTGAGGACAAACAAATAGGGAGGTCACAGCATCTCTAAAGCAATAAGGGTCGACTTAATGGGTAAATTGAGAATGAATGAGACTCTCCGCAAACACCACCACCACCACCAGAGTTTCCGGTTGACTTTGGTTTCGAATCTCAAGAGACTCTCTTGGCATGAGCAAACACAGAAATACTTCAACTCTCTCGTCTTCTTCCAAAAGACTCTGCAACTCTTATTAAACCACTCAACCATCCAGAGAGAACTTAAGGTGTTAATACTGCGGCTCTCTCATTCTTCCCCAATTGTTTACTCATCTCTTCCCAAATCTCTCTTAAAAGATGAGACTTGATATGCCTGAAACTCTCAGGCCTTTTAATCCACAAGACTTCGGGTCTCTCTCTCGGAGTGTTTGTAGTACATAATCGATTAGCAATCTCACATTCGAGTGTAAGGGACACTTGTTGGCGACAAAAGGGCGAGAGTCAATTGAACTAATGGACTCTCACTAAGCACTGACTCATTATGCAAAGACACGTTCCCGACAGGACAGACCATAAAATTCAGGTGCCGATCTCTGTTCATGAGACTCTCATTTCAACTACAAGTCACGCACTATATGAATTGTCAACCTTTCTCTCATCTCCAGACTCATCCCAACACTACTCAACTTAATGACAAAAGAAGCCGGTTTTATTACACAACAATGACAGAGACCCTTTGTTTTACATCTCCACTGTTAACTCTTCAAATTATGTTCCTCCTACCACCACCACCACCACCATCTTCAGATTAATTCTACTCTCTCCCTTAAATTCCCCTTCATAAAGTCCCCACACACAACAATAAGTGACACAACCACTTAAACACTCGTTTTATGGATGTTACAACTCTTCAGAATGTTTTATTGCTCTGTGTAAAGAATACTAGCCAAATTCTTCAAGTGCATCCGATATTTGCATAGCGGCTATTAAAGTCGGAGCCTCTCCTGACCTCTCCTCCTTTTATTGTCCGTTTACTAAGTGCGAATTATTACTTGTCATTTCAGATTCAACTCAGACGGGACGGACAGGAGGGTGCTTCTCCGGAAACTCAACCGTCCAGACTCCTTCAGGCCCCGCAAAGATCTCAGACATTTCTCCTGGAGACCAAATCTTAACTTTGGACTCGGAAGGAAATGAAGTCTTCTCGGATGTCCTTCTCTTCCTCGACAGAAACTCCACAGAGACCAGAGAATTCTTTGAAATACAAACGGCCTCTGGAAACTCAATCACTCTCACTCCTTCACATTTATTGTACAGCGTCCAACCCGAATCCCTCAGTCCCCACGAAAAGTTCCTCTTCAGCCCCAAGAACTCATTCCTCCAAGGCAACCACACCACCCAACTATTCATGAACACAGCTGTCATCACTTTCGCCAAGAACGTACAGATCGGAGACTGGGTCCTTGTGAAGCAAAGCCGTGGAGACTCTAATCAGAACAACTACATTGACCAATACCACGATGATACCTCAGTGACCTATTATGACATCGAAAAGGTAGTGGGAATCCAAGTCCGGACAGAAACCGGAGTCTACGCTCCCCTCACCTCCACAGGAAATCTTCTAGTAGACGGAGTACTCGCATCTTGCTACGCTGTAATCGATGACCAAGACTTGGCCCACTACGCCTTCCTACCTGTCCGACTTTCCCACAACCTTGTCAAAGGGATTTCCCATCTCTGGAGACAATTCAGTGGGTTCATTTCATTCAAGAGTCACGTTGGTGGTGGTGGTGGTGGAAAGTCATCCTCCTCAAAGGCAGTTCCCACGAGAACCACCTCAGCAGATGACAACAATCAGAGGAGACGAAGGGAGGCGGATGATGAAGGTGTGCATTGGTATGCAGACTACCTCTACTCCCTCACCAAACATCTCCTCCCCACCCACCTCATGTATGACGCCTAACTGAGCTTTAAACTAACTCCTCCCCCTCCCCCTCATTCGACAGTCAGTATTCTCATCCATTATTATACGTACCCCTCCAAGTGTCAAATGCTTTAAGTGCTAAGTACAATTAAGTCGCCATACTCTTTACAAAAGTCTCCTCAACAATCCTTCTCTACTCCAAACATTAAGTGTCTCTCTGCAAAAATTCACACACACGTCAATCAAAAGTCTGCAGCCAACACTCGAGCACACTTTATGATCTTCTCCACATTTCTTAGTTGCATGACAAATTCACCCAATCCAATTAGACTAGTGTGATTCCTACCATTAAAAACAATTTAGTATGTATGTGTAACGAAACCAATTATATTTAATTGCTGTGTTTCATGTATCCGTGAAACATGATATCCTTTACATGCAAATTCCATCTTTAATGAGTCCACCTCAACCCACCACCACCACACTTATTAACTCTTAAGCACTTCTCCAAACGAGTTGTCATTTAGCTTTACACAAATCTCTCTTGTATCATTTTATATGTAATTATCCACTAAATGTAAATCTCCATTTGTAAAAACTGTACAGAAGGTGAGAGAGTAAATGTTCCTACTCGTGTATATTTGTAAATGGATGTATATTTCCGTCCAACTCAACAAGATGTGTATTCAGTAGTACGAGACACAATACACCATCTTCTTAAGTCGGTGTGAGTGTCCAGTGTGTGTGTCAATCCCTTAATAGTTACAATCATCGTTAGTGTTAAGCTTATAATTGTTCGCCCGCATAGCTAATGCCTTGTTAGATTATTTATAGGAGGGACAACACAGTAGAAATATACTATTTTTTACAAGTCCGTGAACTCCGTGTATTTAACCTCCACCACCACCACCATTGTCAACAGAATCTCTCATATGCAACCTTCAAAATCATGTGTACAACTAATTACTTTAACACTTTGTTGTTTTACTCAAAGATTCAATTATTACTGTTATTCTGACGCAAGCAATAAAAACATGTTCTCGTTCGTATACATTCTTCCGGTCTACTTGATTTCCTTGTGTTTAACTAGTTTTCCTCAATTCTGGGGATTATAAGAATTCCACTCTCGGTTCCTTCCTATAGCATTTTAATGTGCAACTGTTTAATCTGTTTCATAACTTTCCGGAGTAATAATGTTCCAAGAGACGGAGATATGTTGAGAATAGTTTGTATAAAGGGCTTCTACTAAGGGCATCATTATCATGACCTCCATCTCAATAGGTTTCCACGCTCCCATCCACATTTCCACTTTATACGGAGACAGGTACTACTCTACTCCACTCCACACCAATCCCAAATAACCCATTGAGAAATTAGGATGTGCCAAATTCCCACACACAGATCTACTAAAAGCAACCCGATGAACATGGACCAGAATTAATGAGGATCCACCATCCACCATATACAGAGATTCCTTTACACTTTGCACATTAAGAGTTCTCTGTGATTAAATCTCTGGCTAACCACCACCACACCCTTTCTCCTATTCAACAGTCCAAAATGTGGCTCACCACTGCAAATCATCATCATCTCCTGTGTCTCTACTTTCTTTTGCAAATCTCTGTCTATCCACCTCTGCAAAAATTCCTTTGTACTCAAGAAATCTGCACAAAATAATAACCTCCCATCTGTTCTTCAGGGAAACTCCAAGAATAATTCCACGAGATTCATCTTTGGTATTTCATTAAACTCCTGAAGAGATGATGGCAGCGTTTCAAGTGTCCCAATAAGAACCGATTTGCATGAATTCCGGAACATGAGCTAATAATACAGCCACAGAATAGAAAGAAGAAGAATAACAAGGAGATTATTTTTCAACGAGCTACCAAGGCCAGTTCGTAATTGACTTGGTGAAAGAGAGAAGAGATTGAAACTATTGAAAGATTCAAATGAATGTGTAGCAATATCCGAACAAAAGCAGTCGACTGTTCAAACAACTCGTTATCTTTCTAAACTTCCTTTCTCCATCGCCTAATTATCTTCTTCAGTGCTTTCTCACAATATTCTTTACAGTACACACCATATCGTCTCATTATCCTCATCATTACTACTTGTAACCGATACCTTCTGCTTCTCTATACTTCCCCCACACAAATTATACTTTCTACTTTCCCTGTGAATAAACAGTAAACACTTTACAATAAATCTCTGCACTCCACAGCAACAGTCAACATACAACTTGAAACCCCATCTGGATAATTAATCACTATGTTTTCGTCACAAACCTACACTCCCTGTCAATCTGAACATTCATCTCAGATCATTCCTCTACGTCTATTACACACCTATTTTTAGCAATTCATCCCAACCTGTACGTCTATTGTGTCGCATTCTGAACACTCCAGCATCTGAAAAACATCATTAAGGAATCTCCTTTCTCTATAGATTCCCCCGTCCAATTTTCTTGGAACATGTCGTCCTGTCCGTCCATTCTATTTAAGCACACATGTTTACATTGACATTTGTAAAACACACATATCCAGCAACCTCTCGATCGAAACAAAGAGTCCTCCGAAGTCTTACAAGTCACAACTTGTTGTTTTCATCGAGTTGTCTTTCTTCCGAAACCTTAATAACTCCTTATTCCTCCAGTGCCTTGAATTAAATACAAAAGTAGTTGGATGACATTTCATCCTCGTACTTCAAGCTTTGGTCTTCCCGGATCTTTGATATCCTCACTTTTACTCCCCGTGAATTTCGCTTCTTATACGTTGATGAGATTTCAAACGCAGGGGGTTATTCATAGTCAAACTGAGTTACAACATCTCCCAGCCCGAATTAAACTTTCCATGCAAAAACCTTACAAAGAAGTTTAAACTTCAATAAGAACCTCTGCAGAACGTCAAAGATACCCGCAGCTCCAGATAACTTTAAAACCCCCATGACTCTCTCCACATCTTCCAAAACTGCATTGAACTCTATTAATCTTCTCTCCCAATTACCCCCATCCAGTGCAGAACTGGAGTAACTTTCACTCAGACCGCTTCCTATACAGTTAATCATCTAAACCCCATTCAATATTTGATGAAAACCTTCCTCCACGCTTAAGTGAAGGTGACACATTAATCCAATAATTTACTTCCCAATTCTAAACCCAATTTGTCTAGGAAACTAAAAGACACACCGGCTTTCCTATCGGAGGAAGGCGCAAGCAAAAGGTCATTCAAGTCGAAGGCACAGATTTCATTAATATAAAATCTTGTTACAACAACAACAGCAGGAGCTCCTCGGGTAGGCCGAACTCTACCTGAACTCTGTAGAGAAAGTTTCCACTAATGTGAGTCACATTAAATATCATCCACAGACAGATACGGTCATCAGACTCCTCTGCTCCCTTCTGCTGTTGCCCCTCCCAAATAAAACAAGAACACTGAGAGAGTATCCAAGACTTTCTTAATGGTATTTGTATTTGCCTATCTAAAACACTCTCCTCTGCCTTCCCAAAAAAGTGTTTGGGAATTGAGACAGTTAAGCAACTCCACCAGAAGCATCCAATGTTGAAAGCACTTAAAACTCGAGAGAAAGTGGCACTACTATCAAAGTAGCATCTTTATTGCACACGCAAATTGAAACATTCAAGTGTGACGGGAAAAAGGAAGGTATGGAATACAAAACAGACTCTACAACACATCAACGAACACTCCAATAAACAATCCAACCATCTGCAAAAGTCACACTGCAAGCACCAAAGCCACCACAACACATTCTCCCTTAATCTTCAACATTTCTTGAGACCGAATTCCAACAGGAAGTACACAATTGTGTCAGCAATACTTCAGGATCTCTCCAAACCCCCAAACTCTCTCTCTGTCTCTCTCTCTCCTCGTGTATCTTCCACATCCAAAGAGGATACACATGCGTCACCACCACTGCATTTGGAAGAGAAGTGCATAAAAGTCTTGGGAAGCAGAGAGACCCAAGATTACTTTGTTCTGAACTCCAAGCGAAGCACACAACTCTCTCCAACCTCACACACGTCACTCAACCAGTTGAATGCCACACTCACTTTCTCCAATTACTACAAAATACACCCCAATTGTTCTCAGTACAACAGGTCTCTACGTATTCCACTCATTACCCTCGCCCAATCTAAAATCATCTCCCGGCTGGAGAAAGTCTGTGCACACAAAAATCCCTTTGCCTCATTATTCGCATTACTCCAGCTTCTTCCCTTTTTATAATCTCATCCGTTCTTGTTCCCTGGTTAATTAAAACCGTGTCTTGGAATAAGAAGCCAAGTATAGTTCCACGCACACACACAGTTCATCTCATCATTTCCATGCGAAAGACTTATTGGGTCACTGTGAGAAATAAACTGTGATTATATAAACCTTCAAAAGGAAACCCACAGAAATCCGAAGCCCTCCCGACACTTGAGACACTCCAATAAGTCACATCAAATCTTTCATGATTGGCGTGTGCACTACCTTTCTCCGGGTAATCTCACGCCGTTGTTTCCATCCGAAAGGAGTGATCAATAGACAGAGGCTTGTCAAATAGTGATTCCTTAATAAGTACCCTTCTCTATTGTGGTGGAAACTCTATCAACAACCATCCGACTTCTCCGAAATCATCCAACACTCCAAAGAGACGTGTAACAAGACAACAAGTCACTTGACTACACACACAAACACACGGTAGGTCACCACAGATAATTCTAACCCGGTTTGTTCACCAAAGGAGACTTTTGGGTCACCCGAATAACAATCCCAGTTGATCGATTACTCACTAAACTTCCAATTTCTTTTCCCACTAGAAAATAACAATCATTTGTGACTGAAAGGGAAATTCTATTTGGCTGAGTAAGTTTCCTTGTAGAGAGAAAGTAATCCACACAGGAAATAATCTACGACACACACATCCAAGTGAATATGAAGAGACGGACTTTTTTACTCGGATAAATTGCTACATTCATTAAGCCAAACATTCCTCAGAGCTCCTGGTCACTCGACTCTCCTCTACTTTCACTTCCTACAAACTATTCCCAATCTGTTGAAAGCAATTCCTGAATTCATTTATTCATTACATTCCTCCGAGTAAGCACAACTTGATTTCTTTATGAACAAACTCTCTCCAAACTCTACAAAAAAGTTTCCAATTTATTGTTAATCATATTTCACTCTGTCCGCATGGACTTCCGATGTACAAAACCATCCCACAATCACGTAAGTCTCCCTCTTCTTACACTAAAGAAAGAAATCTCTGTCTCCAACAGATTAACTACCATTTCATGTTCCACCGGATGTAAACTCATTTGCCGGTTCCACTCAGCGGATCTCCCTGTCTCAACTACTTTACGGTACGTAACCTCCAGATTGTCTCAACCTTTACGCCTTTACGTTCATTGTGTGCCAAGCTGTGGAAACATCACACTCAAAAGATAAAACACATTTGTATCCATTCTTCCGCACCCTTGGAATCCAGTCTCATCATCTCCGCAGGTTTCCAAAGTCTCCGACACGCAACTTATTGACTAGACTTGTCCTACACCGCCCTTCTTCATCCAACTTTCACATGTTTTCATTCAAAAGCCTTCAAAAATAACACCCACGGACAAATACATAATTTCCCTTGCAAATCACGTAGACAACTTGAACACTTTCTCTCCAATTTCCTGCTCAAAAATACATTAGACTAATATTCTTTCACTCTCTCCTACTGCACCTGCAACCTGCACATTGACACTCAACGTGAATCCTCAGCAGGTTGTGTAGCTAAGCCTGGGAAATGTCTGATGTAAACTCAATAAACCAATCACACAGTGTGGGACTTTCTCCTGAATTCTGAATTCAAACCCCTTGGGAATAACTTACAAAAGCAAAGAGTAGAATCGTCTCTAGAGAGTTCTGAGAAGAATAACACACTCACTAATAACTCTATTACAAAATACAGATGAAAAAACCTTTCTACAGGTGAGGATCATGTTTAAGGCCCTTTCACCTCACTCTGATTCCTCTCACGAAATATCAATTAGCTTCTACGGGAATCCACGCATTACTTCTTGTAGATATTAAAAAATAACACAAAAACCTCCGCATAAAAGACTTTCACCAAACATGAAATAACACTACCCACACCAGAAACCATAAATGTCAATCATCGAAAGAACTCTGGTGCGTCAATCTCCCACAAGACAAAAAGGTTGAACTAACAATCCCAGTGTTATTAAGAACAGGTCAATGTATTTACGAATCTTACACAATCACCACACACAATAAAAAGTAGGACACACACTATTCATTCCGACTTTCTCCCTTCCTCATACATCCCCCGTAATTAATTAAATACACTCCTCAAGAATTACACTCTCCTCGTGAGGCAACAAATATCAAACTCACATTCCACTAACCTTCCATCCCTAATAACTCACAACTCTACCGCAGTCCTGCTCCAGCATACTCAATTGTTCCTGCGTCTCCTTTTGTAAAAATAAGATTTTAATGAAACAATTCCCACGGAATACGAACAGAATTCACAGAATCCACACTTCCTCCTATTCATTCAGACTCTTTCACCTTCACGCACCAAAGAATTTTCAAAATTGTCACATCCAAGTCAATTCAAACAAATTCATTCCAAGCTTCATTACTCTCTCGGTTACCGAGACTCGGGATGATTATGCTTCGCTACACTCTCCCTTAAACTCCGTATTACTTTCACACACACTCAGTTCTTTCGATTTACACTCACTTCACAACAAATTTCACATCATTACCAAATTCACATAATCTTTCACGAATTCAAAATCCGTTGCCCACACTCTCAAAAGTTATACAAAAGTTGGGGGAAAATTGTAAGCCAGACATTAAATAAGTTTCTCCAGATGATCATCGTGATTGCCATCATCAACTCCTACGTGAGAAGACCTCATCAAGTCAACATTCCATTACAAAAGACCTTCCCAAGCTTCATATTACGCCACGATTAATCAACTGTATTGACATGAGCCACCAATTATCCCACTGCCCCAAATGAACCATGTGAACTCAAACTTAACTCATCCTGCTTTCTCATAACTCATTTCGCTTGCATGACCAACCATATTTTAATTTATTCACCTCATTAATAACTTAATCCTCAAGAACCATTCCCTCCATATTCCACGCGCGTGTAGGTTTATACTGTTTTCTAGGAACATCCTCACATGAATCATGTTGATCCGCAGTCAGTCATTAGTCCTTTATACTTTCTCCGTAGTACACAAGTCCACCCGATTCAAGTGAATCGTGGGCAGTCCACAATCTCTGTACAGTTGAGATGAGGTAGGGAGCACTTTGTCATCAGTGTCGAACTCGGAACAACGGAAGATTGCGATCCTCGTGTTGTAAAACACTCCCCATGAATCTACAAGTATCGCTTTATTGCTTTCTCCAGCACTACCCAATTTTATCTTCCCGGACGTGCGGTAAACCCCAACCGCAAAATCCCTTCTTATATTTACCTTCAATGTTGTATATAGTCAGCAATAAATGCAACATAATACCCGGATAGAATGTCAAACTCTCTGTAGGCATCAATAATGCAGTCTCTCTACCAAAACTCAACAGCCAACAACTTCCATGGAACATTAAAGCCTTGAAACAGGAAATTATGAGATATTTAGTAGTCACTCCATTCACTTTATGTCAGATAGCACACTCCAAAGACGCTACAGACACGGACATTGCGAGACTCATCCTATATAGCCCACTTTCTGAAACCATTAAAGACTTTCGGTTGTCCCTGTCCAACTTCAACCAAGCCTCTGCTGTAAGTTCATCACTACACACGACACTTATCTCCACTATTACGGTGATTTGTCACTGAAATATTCAAATCCACGTCTCATTTTTCCCAAAACAAAGCCTGTCATCTTTCTCTGTTGTTCAGCAACGAGAGTGCAATTGGCGAGTGAAAGTGTTATTGCTGGGAAGTCGAGTAATCCTATAAGTAAGTAGCTCGTTTCAAGACAAGCAATTGTTCTGTTCCAAGACTCCTAACAAGGAAATACACAGGATTATCACAGCAAGGAAGATTCAACGAGAAATAATGGCTTAATAAAACCCCCAGAGTTTCTTGACGACACCAAATGAATATAGTCCCGATTAAGGTTGTCAGTAAAAGTCATGTAAGATTTAGAACCAAGTAGGTCACGGTTCCTACTCAATCGCTTGTGCTCCACAAGTTTAACTGCAGCTTTATGCTAAACTCCAAATTTATACATGAAGGAAATTACATCGGATAGTGGTAATCAGACGGAATTAATGTTACAATAATTTACATCCTCAAAGAATCTCTCTGGACCTCACTTAATCTTTCCCATGTATCCTTCCCCAACTTCCCCTCAACACACGACCAACCTCCGCGTACCTATTTGTACTTTAATCTTAATCATCTTGTTGTTCGTCTTGGACACTCTTTCTTCTCGGAAAGATCAACTCCAAAGTTTCCTCTAAATTTGTTTTTTCACTCCCTACACCTCAAGCTACGATAATAACTTTCAGTTGATGCAAAATAAACCTATCCTGCCTTCTCCCTTCAAGTAATCCTCAACTCATCTGCCTACATTCCTATTTCCTAAAGTACGCAAGACTTTGAGAATCAAACCTTCCTTCATTATTCAAGACTTTCAAAACACGGAAGTACACTAACTTCCCACAAACCTTGCAAAAGAATTACAAATAAATTATCTACTTTCACCCGAGTACACAGCAGTCAACCAACGCATGATGGAAAGTATTACGTTGCACATGCCATGGAGTTTTAACACTGACAAAAGCCTATAAGGAGCTTACTGGAACTACTACGAGAGAGAGGACTGAATTATCTTTATTGCGACACACTTCAATATTAATCCTTGCAAGAGATTTGATTCGCCCACTGAATTAAATTCCTTTGTACTTTCGTACAAACTCTGGAATCCTTAGCAGAGAGAGAGAGACCGAGAGAAAGATTGCGTATTCTTCGTTTATGGAAACTTGTGGAGATTATTACTCAGCTTCCTTCATCCCCTCGACTCTGCGGGCTGAGGTAGAAAGCACATCAACTATTCATAATCTTCCTTCCGGACTATCATATTATTCCTTATTTACGATGCAACTCTTAAACTTAACTTCAACATGAGAGTAGCAGGAGCCACAATGCATATAAAATGGCTTTCCCCCGTTTCTAAAACTTAAGTCACATCCATCTCAACTTTGTCTCCGACATATTGTCTCTCCGTTCAACTTACACACGCACACTCCCATAAAATGAGACAATAAACTTAAACTATCAATTATTTACTCAGCCATCGTTTAATTCAGTTTACAAAACACGTTTCAATCCTTATAACTACGAAATACAACAAAATTCAAGATGCAATGAAGTGAATTTAATTCCACAGGGGAATTAGAAGCCTTCTAAATAAGCTTCTCCATGCCCAACTGGCTAAACACTTCCATTCATTCATCCACCATCCAAATAACTTTGTCAATTCCACGAAACAACGCTCTCTCAGGTGCTTGACATCCTCCAATTCTAATTGGATTGCTCACAATCACAAGAAACCACTCTTTCAGTTTCAAACTTAAAGCAACAATATCACAGCTTATCCTACTCGACCAAAAACACGAGGCAGCAGCACATCAGAGACGCGTTCTGTTCATTTCACACACACATTTCCTCATAATACGAAATTCCCTCAAGCATCTCCAGAACACGGGAGATCCATCAGCAGAACTTCCCAATAATAATCCCCGGGTGAAAGTGCAAAACTGTTGTGTTCAATGGAATGTACATTTTTATGTCGTCCCATCATGTAAATTCACCTAGAGGAGCATTTCATTCAATCAGAATCTCCTCAAGAAGATCACTCCATCCATCCATGAAGAGATATGTGACTAAATTCATCTCCAACGCTACTTTCATTCCCACATCCCACACGACAAGAATTTTTGATCACCACGTATTCCTCTCTACGTGTCTCAGCCATTCATGACTTAACCTCTTGGCCAAATACAAGAATCCTCAGCCATTCAATACTCTCAACAAACAAACTCCACTGAGCCTCTCCAGCAAAATACTTCTCCAGCTTATTCACCATTATTTGCCCTCCGATTTGTTTTCCTCGAGAGTCTTTTCCAAAGTGACGATAAAATCTGACAAATCCACTTCAAACGAGTTCCCCATGAAATCTTTTTCACGTCCCCCTCAGCAGCTCCCCCCTCCTTCCCCTCGGAGAACACTCCAAGACGTATTATTTCCAAGACCTTCCATCACCAACATATTCAATCAGACATTCAATCTTCCAAGTCAGCAGAAAATTGATACGGAAGAATGGAAAACCATTAAACCTTCAAGTCATTCATACTTTCACAGTTTCATATGCGGAGAACACACAAACACAACCTAACCTGGCTCTGTTGACTCCAGACCGAAACTCTCCAGTTTACTATTTCAAATCTCTGGAAAACTATATCGTTGACTTAATCTGCCTGCATTTTAAAAGGAAATCAGACACCCTCGTCCATCCCTCTTGGCTCCCAGTTCAGAGTTTAATCTGAAAACACTGTTGAAGCAGTAACGACCCGATGTTAATTGGATGAAAGCACTTTCACCGGATCACAGCTCCGGGCTT
>JAQGAB010000830.1:0-21407 GCA_034696565.1 Isotomurus graminis | reverse complement strand
TACGATTTTAGCCGTAATTAATACACACGACAGACAAGACAAGATTTACAAGTTCCAAGTAGCAGTGTCATTTATTTTATCCAGTAGTATCTCATGATACAATGATGGATTTTCTTGAATATGTGTGAAAGTGTGAATGATTTTGGGGTACTACGAATGAACGAAAGTGGTGTGCGGAGTGAATTTGGTTGAGATTGTGTGCAAGTCGCAAGTGAAATTAAAATTCTTTGCTTTTACGTAAGAATACGCCTCTACAGATTATGACAGATGTGAAGAATGAAATCTCTCAATTCAAATGCAAGCTTAAATATCCGTCAGTTCTATAGTTAGATGAGTGAGACGTTCGTAAGACAAATCTCCATCAGTGCTTATAATTTGAAACCAATTATCCAGATAGATTAAATTATTCAAGAGTCTATGAAACAGCTTTATTTATGCTTAATGCTCCATAATCACATAAACTTAATGTACAGAAGAATGTAGTAATTTATTGACGTAGAATAGTAAATTATTATAATTAGGCAGCAACAAAACATGCTAGTGATTCCACTTATATATTTTAAAATGTTCAATTAATTGTAAATTCAGACGGATGCCATGTTCAACCTTATACTGTGTAATGAGTGTAATGTGCAATACGAAATAAAGTTATACTTTAAGCATTTCAATATTAATTGCTAATGTGCAATGCAATGGTCTATACAGCAGCCAATTTATTTAGAGAATGATGCCGTCTATTCCTTCGGTGATTTCGCCCATTTTCACACATTTGAACTACGGCCACTGGACGAAACAATCAGTTCAAAAGTTAAGGGACCAATTGGGTCATGTCGGAAACCTGTGTTTCGATTTCGATTTACCTTTACGATCAAAGTCATTGCAGGTGAGTTCTTGAGGATGCAGCTGCAGCCGTTCAAGGGGGCGTCCATGGCTGTTCATGGGGAGAGATGAGACAGCCGCTGTTAATTAAGCGGACATCCATTTAAGGCGGGAAATGCGCGGGATTCCTTTATTTACTCTCGGTGCCCGCGGTCCCACTTTGGAATCGCTCAATTACAGAAAAAATTCAGGACAATAAATTCCCTGTCTCTTTTATTACTCATCAATTAATCTCCGACGGATAGTCACATATTACTTTGCATGAATAGTAGTGATTAGCTGTTAGTTGATTACTTTAATTTAGTGAAAGCATACAGGTATGTGGAGCCCCACGGAGAAAGTTTCTGATACGGTGTTTCGACAAATTTTGTCCTCAACGCCTCCAACTGGAAAACGCTCTGTTAGCACACCGCCTTATCAACAGAAAGGCAATGAGGGAGGAAGCAACTGTTCCGGCTGCGGCGGTGGAGAGTTTGCATTCCCCCCCAAGGATATTTTTCGAAATCCATCTGATCGACAAGGCATTCCGGAAGTGACACCTGTACTGAATGAACTTTTTGGAAGGTTCCTAGCGTGTCCAGACAAATGGGATGGGGTAATGGAAGAGTTAAATGCGGTGGAGCAAGGTAGACAATTATTATTAAACTATGTGTTTTAGCGTAATTAGCATAAAATGGTATGAATGGCATTTCTATTGTTTGCTAATTATTTTGTGAATAGGTCGAGGACAGGCGATAGTAAGAAGTTTTCTTGAGAAGGAGGAACAAACCAAGACAATAGGACCCAATGTGGTGGTCACAAGCAAACTGTCGTTTGGAGAAGACATTCCAAAATGTATAGTTGTAAGTTTTTTCTCCTGTATATCATAATTATGTACGTATTGTTTTGTTCAAGCGATTGACGGTGTGCAAAGAATCGATAGGAGGGTGTTAAAAATCAATTATTAGATTTATTAGCGAAACAATTTCTGCCTGGCGAGTAGTTTCAGTCGTGAGGTTTTCGTTATTATTTTAAGGGAGGAGGCAACCAAACACATAATGTATAAAATAAGTATGTGTGCAGTTTTTCACTTGTAGCGATTTTTCAAGGAGGGTAATTGCGAGTGGGATTAAGAATTGAACATTTTTGGTAGACGTGGGTCAGGATTTCATGTCATGCGTTTTGTATATTGGTGAAGTAGAATGGCTGCTTTTGCAATATTTTCACTAAAGAGGCAGTTTCTTTCACTAAGCTTCATTGCTCAAAAGGATACAAAGTAATTTGTGTCTATCAAGAAGGAGAATTAAGACGGAACTTATTGGCAAATGGCAAGTTTGAGGTTTGAGTTGTCAAAGCCTAAGTAATGTGTTGATCATCCAACCATGCGGAGGAGAGGTTGATTATAAATATAAAAGGATCAAATGAGTAGGAGTAGTGAGTACGTGGTCTTGACTTGGAATCACAAGTATTGACGCCCAACCATGAGTGTCCATACTAATTAGGGTGGATTATTTGTTGTAGGAGGATTCTAGTTAGGTTTTTATAGACTGGATTAGCAAGAATTTGCATGAACAACTGCGAATGAAGACTTATAAATTTTTTCACTAGATCTGTGATGATGAGATATGATCTATCGTCACAGTCTCGCAGTACGGGGGTGTTAGGGTGCGTGCCTAATAATGAGCAGTTTAGTGATTCGACTGTGCTACATTCTACATTACAGTATTACACAGTTGTTGGATATTTCCATATCCAAATGACTTAACATAGCGTAATAAATGGCTTTATGTAGATTCCGTGAGTTCTGGAGGTGGTTTTGCTCGTCTAACAGCATTCGTAAAATGACGAGGAAATTTCGTGTTTTCGTGTGGCTAGCTCAGTTTTGCTGACTTGGCTAGATGCTTCTCTTCTTGTAACTAAATTAGCTTATTATGCTGCCAGTAGACTGTCTGTATTGATCTTCTAGAGATATTATGTCAGTGTTCAGAAACCCTATCTCATCATGATCTTGCAATAACGCAAAATCATGAGAACTCATAGTAGTGCTTTCGAGAGTATAGCATATGGATTTCTCCGTGAAAATATACCCAAGCTGATTCAGTCTTCTGTAACTTGAGTAGTTTTGTGGAGGAGGTTAGCATTTGTATTAGTTCTGTGATTTTTTTCGTTTTAGATTTCAGATACATCTTTAATTTACAAAAGACCCAAACAGAATTACGTGAAATAATGTGCGTTTAGGAGACGTGAACACCTCAGCTATATCAATTTTGAACACCCAATTCCTAATACACTGGTCATACAATGCGAATCTAGTCTGTTGTTGAGTTTACTGCTATCCCCGTCATCAGCCATCCCCCTTAGATCCAAATTTGGACCGATTTCAATCTTCTCGTGTATGCAGCGTGGGTGTCCAAAAATAACTTTCCCTTTCTTACGTGCAAGTAAACTCAAACATGTTAACTTCACTACACAGTATAGCGTTGAATATCCATTCACAGATTTGCTCAGTCAGTGTTATCTCAAATTCTGTCAAATACACTTTGTTCTTGTATCTTGATTTTAGTCTTGTATGAATGATATCGCGACAAGTGTAATTAGTTACGGGGCTTCGTAAGAACAAGACAGCCTTTTGTCTCCCCACAGAGATGTATCTTTTATGACTTCTTTTCGTTTCATCTTTGAGGTTAACTCTGTGTTCCATATAATATAGTAGATGTCTTCATCTTGGCTGCAGAGGCTTTAAAGATCGCTTCGCTGTTTGTGTGAGTAATATTTCCGGTTGAGACAGGAAGCTGCATTTACTTGCGGTGAGATTCTTGTCAGCTATCTATGAAACTTCATGCTTTTTTGACAAAACAGTTTTTGTCTTGTGTGAAAAGAATAAATTAAGAGTTTTTTTCATGGCTCTTTAATTCCATATGTAAGCGCAAGCATCTGATTATCTGTTTTGAATTTTTCCTGAGAGCTCTATGATATAATGATGATTTTTCATGGTCGGACACACTTCTGTGGATCAATATAAGTACTATACAGTCTGGGGCTCTTGAGGCTGTGCAAGTAATTTGGCTAGTCATTTGCACGAGAAGTTGAACTAATGGTTTTGTCATCAACTCCCATAAAAGTAGATGGGTACATGTCTCTGTAAAGGCATAATACCTGCAACATCGCAGCGCAGTTGATAAATCAGTGAGACTTCTTATTCTTGTGCAAGAAGTTTTTCATCTGCTTCATCTTCTACTGAAGTTGTGAGACAAGTGACCTTGCTGCCTGCCTTGCCCCTTTATGAAACACATACCTACTTTCTGTTTGCAATAGCAAAGATATAGAAGGTAGAACTATCGTTGTATGTGAAATGTGACACACTTGGAAGTGAACTACTTGTGTTACTTTTTAAGGGAACTGTGAGACTAGGAGTAGTGAATATTAGTGAGTGCTACTGATTCCATCCACCCAACAAGGCCTGGCCCTTTTGTCCGTGAGAAAGATTGAAATTATTAAATGCCCTATAAGGGAATAGAATATTTGGTGGTCATAAGAGCCAACTGTTCCCATCTGTCTTGTTAAGTTACTCTTCACGAGGGACTTTGTTACGGAGGTTGCTTTTGGGACTCAAAGAAATAGAATTTTGAGTTTTACTCTCAGTGAGCTTGTAATAGATAAATGAAGCCAGACAGAACAGTGGAAGGTGTTCATGAGTCATTCCCTCATTCCGTTCGTATGCCTACATTATTATCTCATTGCATATTCACTGCGAGCCTTAATTCATCGGTTGCTCAGTTGTTGTAAGTCTTCGTACCCATTCATTTCTTGGGTTTTGATGAGGCAAGCCTTTTTTGTAATGGTGTGAAAAATAATGGTAAAGAACTTTGAAATCGCGGAGGAATGGAATGCCTTGTTTATTTCTCATGAGGAAAAGTTCATCGTAGTGTGGAACATACTTGGGATTTTGTGAAGTATAAAAGTGAGCCAGACGAGCTAATGAAAAAGGAAAAGACGGAGAAAACTATTTGGATCTTGAACACCAGTGTTTTTGTATGTATGAAAGTCAAAGTATTTTTTGTGTGTGTTAGTGTACAACAGTGTTTGTGAAGAGGACACGAGCAGTCTCGGAGTTTAAAACCCTTTTCTATTCCGAACCACACCGTTTGAAGCTTAAGATTGCATGCATCCTCCTTAAACAGTTAAAAATAACACACAAGAGTTGCAGATGTGACGAAGAAAGACGCTGCTGGTTAGTTAGTTGTGAGAATCCTATCAGTCCACAGTGGTAGTTTTGGTGTACCTTCTTCTGATCTGTGCTTCGTTTCAACTCCATGAACTTCTTTGAAACACAAATCTACTGCGTAAGAAGATATCAGTGGTGTGGGATCGTAGAAACCCTTTAATGTAGTTCAGTTGGCTGAAATTCGGATCAACCAAAGTGTGGAATGGTTCCTTTGCGTGAAAGGAAAAATTGTAATCATTCATGGCGTCTTGATTTTTATTGACTTTTTGCTTTCATACATCCCCTTTCAAATCTTATGGATTTATTGTCTATTGATGTTAGTTGAGGGGCTGGAAGCATCAGTGTGCAATCTCCAATCCGTGGATAGTGATTCAGTGATGGAACTGCAAGTGTAGGGACTAGAAAAGTGGTGTGGCTCTTCTAGTGTTAAAAACAGATCTCTCGTTTCACCAGTAAATATCACACAGAAACCTTCGTAGTTTACTCTCTTCGCCCAAAACAACTTTGGATTTCTTCTTACTTCTTTACAATGAGTTCTGAGGAAGTTGCAGAATTAGCCCAAGCTATTCATAATCATGCAGATGTGTTGTATGAATCATGGAAAAAAGGACAAGAAGCTTATAACATGAAAAGGATGGAAGACACCTTGGAACTTCTTGCAGACCCTGGTCTCACTCCCAAGTTGGAACATCTTGTTTCTACCTTCGTTCGTAGGGATAAGGCTAAACGACAACAGTTCCAACAGCAGTTTTCACCTCCCCCAGAATCCCCTGATCAAAACCCACATGAATCCAGTCCTTTAGGATCTTCAGTGCCTAGAAAGCCCCTTCCGAAAAGTATTTTGGCTGTAGTTCAACGCTTTGAAACCCAAGGAAGCGTGAATAAACCCGATGTGCAAAGGGAGAGAAGTCCAGTAGCCGGCGATAGTCTAGTCAAATTCGCAGTTCCTGGAGTAGGAGCAGTGACAAAAAATGTACTGTGGGCAGAGTCAATTAATAAGCATCAAACCAGTGAAAAAGTGTTAGATAGAACAAGCCCTACTCCAACGAATGGGGGAGTGGGCCCTACAAGTCCTGGTAATCACCTTAAGAGCTTTGTAACTGAACAGTCAATTAACTTACAGTCTGGAAACGGTTCAATTAATCGTAGTAATAATAGTATCGGTTCACCCAGTGCCATGACCCACAATATATCCCTATCGTCTTCATTGTCCTCTCCAGTATCTAAAGGGCAGCCCAGTCCTCAGACAAGTCCTACTAATGGTGGTGCTAATACAGTGATAACTGCGACCGGCAAAGTAGTACGGCATATCCCTATAGAACGACTGGACGAACCAAATCATGTAAATAATCATACCCGACCCACGCCTACGCGCTGTGTTCCAACCAACTTGAATACCAGCTCTGTAAAACCTTCTTCACCAATAATATTCAACGCTAAAGATGACCCGTTGTTACCAGATCAAAATGGAACAGCCAAGTTCCAAGAATTAGAACGTGAAGAGGAAAAACTGTTTCAAGCCTTAAGAACCGGTCAAGTCCTTATCCCTGGCTACTCCCCTTCACCTCCCCCACAAAACAATGAAAGTACCAATAGAAGTATTCCTCCTAGAGAAAAGGTTTCCCCAATATATGAGCCTAATTCCAACGGAGTAGTCCCTAGCCATTCTCGAGTTGCATTTGCCAAGGAGAGGATTCGCCAAAGTCAAGAAAATCCTTTGACACAGCAGAGACTTGAGTTACAAAAACGTCTTCCATCACCTTCAGGCTCACTTGCAGCTGCTATTGCTGTTCAGCAAGGAAAATTAAAATTCCAACAGAGTAATGGAAGTTCTCAACATCCTGTTCCTCCCCCTCCTCCACCATCGGATGATGAACCGTTCACTACATCAACTGTTAAGGAGAATGGCAGAAATAGCTTTGTTAGATTTGGCCCTGGAGCAACAGTTGCAGATCGAGTTCAACTCTTTGAGAAATATCCTTCGCATATTTCATCCTCGTTAGCTAATAATCTCAAGACGTCTCTGCACTCTAATTTTAATCTCACCTCTGGTTCACCTGCAATTTCTACAGTACTCCTTTCGAGTCAAGAAGCTCCATGGCCTAAGCAGATAGTTGTTAATAATACGACGAGCAGACTTCCTGTGACCACCTTACAGGTGCAGCAGGAACCGCAAACTCCTAGTAATGTATCTGCTCCTTGGAGAACATCTCCAGTGAGAGAAAACAGTCAGCAACACATTATTCCAATACACCACGATCAGGTTGTTATTTGAATTGACATTACTATTTATTTCGATTCCGGTTTGGCTGAAATATAGTTTGTTGACTCAAGCAGGGATATGTTATTTTACATGCAACAGTCGACCTATTATACAGCAATGATCCGAACCAAAATCAATGGCAAAGAGCTTCGGAACAGTTCCTTTTGCATGTAGATAGAGTATAGGATATCTTGTTGAAGTTTCTGTACAACTGGAAGGTGGCCAAGTATGATAACCCGGTAGTAAAATGAAGTGAATGAGGTTCTCTTCCGTATGTTGTACTGCATTTCTGTTCTGTTATCATTTCGAATGCTGCATTCCCTTGAGAGGTTTCTATTTAGTCAGATTAGATTTACAATTTACAGGTTTATTTTCAAGTCTGAACTTAAGCGATTGGATAGTAACTACAACCAGGTGGGGCTTTTAAGACTTCGATTCTGTTCCGACCAATTCTTTAGTATTGCAATTATACACGATGGAAATGTACAGAAAATCTCAAAGAATATTGTGAAAGTGTATATCGGGTCCACTCCAGCATCTATTGTGTGTATCTTGGCGAAAAGCGAACAACATAAACTGAGTACTTATATTTGTTGTAGCATCCGGAAATCATCACACCTAAAGCAAAACAGCAGCAACAACAGCTTCACAAGCAGCAGCAAATATCGAACCGAAGGCGCTCTGGAGATAAATCAAGACTCGTTAAAGATGTGCCAAGATTTTACTGGCCAGAAGGAAAACCTCCGCCCAACACAATTATTCAAGAGTGTCTGTCGAAAGCGGAAGAAAAGTTGAAACAATCGGAAAATGCTATCAGTTTCAACAAATTTGGAGAGGTTAGCTCAATCATGTTATAAACAGTGTTTGTATTTGAGTTCTTAAATTCATGGTAGGTATTTACGTAAGGATTTCGTACATCGAAACGTATTTGACGAAAATAGAGACAAGTTTTTGCCTTGAATGTCTAAATGCTTTTATTGAACTTTAAGAAGTCAATTTTACAGCTTAACGAAGACTAATGTTCACTTATTGTCAACACTAACGACGTCTTGAAATCGGATACTAATACAATTGTCTTTTATTATGCAATAGACATCTAATCGGTTTTTGCTTTACATGTATTTGTAGCTTCTCGTGACGATTGGACTTCCGCTTTATTGGAAAAGACCGTTTTGGATGGCTTTAAATCTTACTCCAGATGCAGTCTGTACCTCTAAAATCTTTCTGCCATTCTTACGGTATCTGCTGAATGAATGCCCAGACGATGCTTCTCGTTTCATTCGCATCATTTCATCTGGTTCAAGAAACTTTCCAGAAGGAGTTGTAGGGATTGGAATCAATAATAATAGAAATTCCAAATATTACGGAAATCACGGAGACTTCTGTATAGATTTGAAGCAAGTGGAGTTAGCGATGTCTGATTTCATTCCTATGGTACAAGATATTATTGATACTCACCCAGGTAAGATATCTCAAAATTATAATGTTTGTAATCTGTACTAAAATATTGCTGCACAATTCAACACCCAGGACTTGGATTTCTTCGAGATGCTCCAGAGTTTCACAGTCGATATGTAACTACTGTAATATCGCGAATATTTTATAAGGTTTGTATTTTTATGACAAGTACTACTCAAACTAAACATGTGACGCTTTTGACGTGTGTATAATAATACTTCATGTCTCCAGGTTAATCGGTCATGGTCAGGAAAACTATCTCTGTCGGAATTGAGACGTTCCAATTTACTCCGGGTGATCAAGCGGTTAGAAGAAGAGACTGATATCAACAGCATCACAGAATATTTTTCTTATGAACACTTCTACGTTATCTATTGCAAATTCTGGGAGCTCGACAAGGATCACGATCTGCTCATTGATAAACATGATTTGGCATCGCACTCCGAACATGGTATGCCATACCTTTCTTTTTATATTTTCCGTTGAACTTCCTCTTCCCTTTCATTTCCAAATCCTGAGAGTTCTTTCCCCTCTTCTCGTCAGCTTATTCCAGATATAATCTTCACTGTGGCTTTGTGCCAGCGAACGAATTAATAACTATTATTGAAACTAACGACAAAGTAAGCACTCCTAACATGTTCTTATTTAATTGCCGCAGCCTTATCGAGTCGTATCATAGAGCGTATATTTGGAGGAACTGTGCTACGCGGATGGGATGTCACTTCTACTAACAGAGCTGCAAAGGATAAGATGACTTACAGTGATTTTGTGTGGTTTCTTTTGTCAGAAGAAGATAAGAAGACTCCTACTGCAATTGGTAATAGGAAAATTGTGTTACTATTCTTTACATTAGTGGGAATTCTTATCGGACTCAAAATTGGTTTTTCACATCAAACCCATCAAACTCACGACTAGTTGCTTCACTTTCAGAATACTGGTTCCGATGTTTAGACTTGGATGGTGATGGAGTTCTGAGCCCATACGAACTCCAGTACTTCTATTCTGAGCAAGAAAATCGGATCGAAAGCTTGGGCATCGAACCCTTGCATTTTTCTAATGTTTATTGCCAAATTGTAGACATGCTTCATTGTTCTCCGACTGGTTAGTTGCTCACTCGTGAAAGTATATGCTATCAGTCATCATATAATTGGTTAAATGTGTCTTGGCATACAGGTATTCGGCTTCGCGACTTAAAACAAAATTCCTACTTAGCAGCTATAGTATTTAATACATTATTTAACTTGGATAAATACTTGGAACATGAACAGCGAGACCCTTTTGCTGCTGCTGCATCACTTGTGTCTTTGGATGGAGTGGACGCAGAGTCCGACTGGGATAAATACGCTGCAGGGGAGTACGAACTGTTGATAGCTGAAGAAAGTCCTGCTGACCACCTGTACGTTTTGTTATTATTATATTAAATACCATACATCATGAGAAATAATAATTATAATTTTATATGTAGACACGATTCGGGTATGGAGGAAGCCCTGACTCCTTAAAAGTTCGCCTCTTCATGGAAATTTCCCAGTTCGCGATTTTGGAGTAAGCAGTCCTGCGGTAATTATCAAAACCAGAATCCGTTTAAAACATCCGCAGGTTTCCCTTCATTAGAATAAGTCATAACCAAACTATACAACCTACACAAAATAAAAATACTCTGTGCTGTGTGTACAACGTGCAATTATGATCACAATTAAACGATAAGAATGTAGTTAGCGGTAAGAGAAACTAATGTAGAATGCTATGTGCATTTTGAAATAAGAATTTTTCAAATATTGTTCATCGCGTCTTGTCAATGTAATTTAACGGTGAAGAGACTGATATGAAAGTGAGTATTAAAAAGATTGCTTTTCTAACCGAATTATTCGTATTGCAAATTGCAAGAAGTATTCGCATTTTTATTCAAGTTTATTCATTTACTTTACTTACAGTTATTTCAGAAAAAATGTCAATCAATAGATATTCGAGAAGCATGGATTTTCTGAACATTTTATCATCTAATAATAATACTCAATTAGTGGACAGTGTGTAGCTGTAATTTCATACATGAACAATCAACTTATTCTTAGTCAATTTTATACTACTAACAACTTAACCACTAACTAAACAGAAACATATGACAAAAGGGAGTAGCTGCCTTTACAACTATTACAATTACAAGTATAATTTTGTACATTTATACAGCGAAACGGAAGATCGTATTGGTTTATATTGTCAGAAACTAATCTTAAAGAGAGAGGTGTATTATTGAACGTGTCTTACAGTATTGTAATCTATTGTACTGAGCATTGAGATTTATAAATCCTACGTACGAATGTCGATTTCAAGTAGGCATATATCACATACCTTATAACGAAGTAACTATTCATGTTTTTGTTTTTAGTTCATATTTTTCAGAAAAATTGGACCGTAAAACAGGAAAATATTCTTGCGAGAAAGCAGGTGAAACTAGTAAACGTCCATTAAAGGTTCAGCGGTAGAACTGTCCCCCAATCCGTCTAGCCAAAAAGATATCTCTTGGCATGATTGTGACACGCTTAGCATGGATCGCCAACAAATTCGTATCTTCAAACAAACGAACCAAGTAAGCTTCTGAAGCTTCCTACAGACATGAACAAACCAAACTCGTAAACAAGACACGACACAATCTTAGAGATTTAACAAAGTTTATATAATTAATTATTGCTGTAGCTCACCTGCAAAGCAGCCAGCGCTGCAACCTTGAATCTAAAGTCCGACTTGAAATCCTGCATGACCTCTCTTACCAAACGCTGGAATGGCATTTTTGGAATAAGCAACTCCGTGCTCTTTTGGTACTTTCTGATTTCTTGAAGTGCAAACGCTCCCGGACTGTTACAAATTAGTTAAAATTAATTAATGTCTCTTTTTGTTCTGTTGAACTGTTTAAAATGAAAATGCGCTCTTACCGATACACTTTTCGACGAGGTGGTTGCTTCGCTGCGTTAAATCGATTCCGGTAATCTCGATGACGCTGGGAAATTGCACTGGGCGAGGAGGAAGACGAGGAAACTTGCGAAGCAGGTGCAGCTACTGTAGCCGAAGCCCTTGGTCGAGGAGACGTATGAGCAGCTGCAGAAGGGGCTGCACGTCTTCTTGGAGAGACTGGCGTAGTAGCGCCCGGACGCCGAGGAGACGACCTGTTTGGTGACATGGGTGGCTCTTCATCGCGACCTCCTATTTATCATTTTATCATACGATTTCATATTGAATCATGTTGACTTCAGTAAGGGTAATCTGAGTGAGTTTCTAGATCTTCAAAATCTTACTTGTACTTCTTCGGTGAGCAAATGCAGATCCCTGCGGATGTCCAGTTGACTTTCTAGCCACAGGTTGACTACCACGGGGCATTTTAAGGTTATAAAGGTAAAGGTACCAATATCAAGGTCAAGTGTTCTGAAATTACTTTTCGTCCAAGGTTTCAGTTAGTCTTTAGTCATTAGTCTCTCTGACGCACAACCCTACAATTCTATTTCGAAGGCACAACAATAAAAATTCTACGTGAAAGTAATCTTCTACAGAATTCCAACAAAGTGTCAGTAATTTCATGCGGCATGGAACAAGGGGAAGTTGTCCAGTATTATCCAGTGTGGGTTATGGCGTGCCTTGCATTGAATCACGGCGACAATAGTTACGGAACGGATAACTTGAGCGACAACATTAATTATCTGTGAATCAGTACAAAACACAAGGAATCGGGTCACTGTTCAAACTTCCCGCTGCTGCAACCAACTCTCCTTTGTCTACTACGGTAATTGGAGAGATCGAACACCACCACACACCTGTGAAGTTTCTTGGTTGCCTTTGTCTACTTAAGCAATCTTACCAAGCGATTGACTACACTGTGCTTCAAGTTAATTCAACTTCCGCGTAGTACAATGGCAGACGATACTTCGACTGACGCTGTAGCAGCAGCAACACACCCTGTACGGTCCTTGGCGGTCCAACACGCTGAAGTTCGATCGAAACTTCAGAAAACTGTTTCTGAACTGGCGGACCAGGAAAACTTATTAAGGCAATGTAATGAACACCTTACGGAATCATCAGAGTGGTACGTTTCATGGTTCACATGCAGAGTTTAAGTATATTTTTATTGTACAGTGACGGAAGATTGTTCCAAGAAGGAAAGTCAGGTGACGATCGTGAAGCAGAAGATTCGGAGCACAAATGAAACTTTGTTTGGGGTGAAATCCAGGACGTCTCAGAATCAAACGCAGCATGATGAACTGGTGGGGGAGTTGGGTGCCGTGAAATGTGCTTTGGAGATGACCAGGAGGAAAATAGAGAAAGTCGAGGCACAACGAGTTGATTTTCAGGTGGAGAAAGCTATTCATGAAGATAACGTTCGGCAGGTGGAAATGTCCTGGAAGGGCCAGGAGGGTATAGTCAAGGAAATGGAGAGTATGCAGAGGGACGTGGAAGTTTATCAGGATTACAGTGGGTTTAAGATGAAATTATACTTGAATCGCTGCTGTGTACTTAAATGGAGTGTATTGTGGTTTGTAGAGCGTCGTTTGGCTGCAGGAGATGCTGAATTGAAAAAGATTCTGAGTGGAGAAATGTACACACTTGCAGTGAGGAAAGGTGATGGAATAAGAGATGCAATTGCAGAACGGGAAGCGAAGGCTGAAATGGTTTACCTGGATATCGATGAGAAAAAAGAAACTAATGATAAGTTAAGGCAGAAGCTGCAGATCACTGAGGTAAGATTGGTGCATGGAATTAATTTGTTTTTTACCTGCAAATCCGACGTAAAGCAAATTTCGTGTTGATAGAAACACAATGCCGCAAGGTTGAAGCAACTGAAGAGAGAAATATCAGAAAAGACAGAAACGGAAGCTCATTTGAAGCAAACAGTTGAGTACCTAGAGAAGCGTCTTGATCACGGTGTCAGAATGAATTCATCTGCTAATCCAAATGACAACAGGGTATGTGGAAATGTTGGATCGAATTCAATGGTTTCTCTTGAAAGGTGTAATAATACACAAGGTAAAAGTTACCCGTTCCACCCGCCTGGTCGAGTGTAAATGCTTATTTGCTTCATTCGTATATGTGTAGATTATTAAAATCATATTTTTTAATTCTATCCTTTTTTATCTTCTCGCTTATGTTTTTGAAGTTAATGCTGTAATCTTATGTTAATCTTTCTTACAATTCTTGTTAGTCTTGATTACATTTTTTATTTGGATTGCTTGATGCCGATTTATAAACTTTGATATCCCTCTTTGCTTTTTAGCTAAACGCGAACGTAGGCTTATTTTTTGGACGATGAAGGATTCGATGGGCTTGCAGGGGGTGGAGAGCAGTCAGGGGAAAGTGCATTGTTACTTTTATGTGATGGACATGGGCGTGCAATGGGACCACGAGAGTGCGCATCTTCAGTGCTAATCTCGGACCGAATTTGTCGTGCTATGTCGGTAGCTGTTAACGTCCTATGAGGCTTATTCTCTGGAGGATTACTTGTCTGCCTTGTCGGTGGAGTTGTTTGTAAAGGATAGTCAGGACATGGTATATGAGGAGTTAGGTCGAAATTAGGTGTCGCATTGCTAGCGTCTTTTGATGTCCCGGACTTAGTAAATGGGGGAATTTGAACAAGTACTTCAAAATTAGGTGTCACATTACTAGCGTCTTTTGATGGCCTGGAATTAGGAACTTGAAGTTTAGTAGGTACTTCAAAATTAGGTGTCTCATGACTGGCATCTCTTGATGGCCTGGAATTAACTTGACAATGTTGTGAAACTGGCTTAGAGGTTTTGGAACTTCTGCAGTTAAAGTTGCTGTTGTTCAGTGCACAACTACCCTTAATACAGGACAGCGCATTCGTCGAGGGCAGGGACGAGTAAATTGGACGGCATGCATTTCTTGTTGAAGTTCTAAAGCGTTGACCCGTACACGGCGATGTGTTGATCAGTAAACTAGTCTTACTACAAGACAGCGCTTTAGTTGAACACGGCAGGGACGAATAAATTGGAAGGCATGCACTTCTGGTGGTTGAAGTTCTAAAGGGTTGACCCTTGCACGGCGATGTCTGTGAATCGTGTGGTGCCTTTTTGATGTAGCTGCCTCGGTCTATTGGGCTACAAGAATCATTACATAAATACAGATGTAGTATCAAGTCCTTGGATGCATTTTAATTTTTAGTGTATGACTTTTATGAACAATTACCGAATACGGTGAACACTAAAATTTACATTCCCCATTTTATGAATTCATCTATTTAGTAATTTTGATATGGCCAAACATACTGGGGATTCCCGATCCCCCAGAATGATGACCGGATGGTGATGAATATTAGTAAAAATAAAGTGTACAACTGGAACGATATTATTTGTTTGAGTTGGATTCTTCATCCAGTAGTCTTACCAACTCCAACCGTTTATTTCCCAGCGACATGAAAATTACAAACAGTCCTGCAAATAGTTGTTTTGCTTTTAACAAATCATTCATTTTACAAAGTACAAAATCATTCATTTCCAAATGTTAAAATGTCAAGCGGTGAAGCAATCCTGACGACATCACTATATTTCATTTTGGACTAGAATTTTTTTAAGTTTTCAGTTTTAATAATCGGGAAAAATAAGTCAGTCACGGGATGGTTGGCAATAGTTGATACGACGGAGGTTTGAAGTTGTGAAGCGTCTAATTTCTTGTATTTCATGCCACTGACAGATAAAGTAGCTCATGATAAGTCAATTCGCAGAAACTTGTAGCCCGATGGGCTTTGTAGTGATCAACGTTGCTTTGATCTGTGTATTCCATTTGTCTGTATTACATATTACATTAGATTGAAAGTAAGAAAAATAATGCTTCCTAATGACAAACTAATGCATGCAAAATAGTTATCTCACCTATAAATGTTCCAATGGTACATAATGTATTCCACTGCAACTTCCAAGGCTAGACGAGCTTTAATTGAAGCTTTTATGTGAAAGAACGCGATATCTTGGAAGGAACCAAGAAGTAGATCGAGGGCCAAGTCTTTAACATATCTGAAATAATTACATTTTATAGTTGATAGTGTCCGTTTAAGTTGAGTAAAGTGTGAAGACTCAGCTTATCAATCATTCAACTTCAAAGCAAATCATGTTACATTAACGCATTATTAATGTTTCTATTAATTAATGTTTCTGGAGAACATTTCACAGGATCTCAGAGTTAGCTCATCTACAAGCTGTCAAGATTTTATTTTACCTTTTCATTGACGAATTTTCCAAATCCAGAAATCCACTTTCTAAAACCAAGTCAATTATCAATTGTGCAGAAGGTGGAGAGATTTGAAATCTGTGGGAAAAGGGATAAACATCATAAGTATTCATAAGTGCAGGGCGTTGAATCAGAAGATTGTTAAAAAGTCCAACTTTAAAAGCCGTGCATTGAGTCATGATGAGTGATTGACAGCTTTACAAGATCTAATTTGTTAATCTAATAAGTGTTATTTCAATTTCTTACTGTAGATCTGAGAGAATTTTTCCTTCCTTCTTCAGAATTTGCCTTTTCGTAAAATTCATCGATTTGTAATTTTGCAAAATATGTTTTGAAAGTATAGTTACTCCTTCTTCCTAAAAACATAAGCCAATAGAAAATTCAACAAAAATCATCGGAGACTTCAATGCAAGAAGATTACAAACTAACCATTTTGCAAGCAATGCGCAACGCTGCAACGGCAATTATGTTGGACTCTTCTTGACTGTCAATGGTGTGTGAACGTGTAAAAGAATCAACGTAGAATAACGCCAAGTAGACTGTTTCTAAGTTCAATTCGAAGTAGATTCCTGCGTTCACAATCCACTCGACTCGCTTTTTCCGCAAAATTACTCCATTGGGCTGTAAAAGTATTTGATGGTATTATTACAGATTCCATTTCGATGTTTTAAAGCAAATGTAGTGTGAATCTAACACAGAGGTCTATCTTTTGGAACACGTTACTATATCGCGTCTCCTTCCATAATTCATGTTTAAAATGGTTTGAAAGGAAGATGGATGTTCTGCTTTTGCTGGGGATGGTATGCATAGTGTCTTCCAGTACGTCTCCGTTGGTATTAAACACCTGACGGACCTGAGCCAAGAGTCGGGCTGTATGAAGGGCTTGTTCAATCTGCTCATCCATAGTTAAATTCATAGAAGCTTTGGTGTCACTCCAGTCAATTGAGCTGTGTATAGTTATAGTAGTGGGAAACCCTTTGATGATATCATCAATATTAGGACCATCTAAAGGGAGCTCTAAGATAGGAATCAACGATGGTTTCATCCCAGAGAGAGTCGATGATGGCGTGAAGAAATCTTCCGGAGACCCACTTGACGTGCTATTGTGGCTGGAACAGACAGGAGGAGTGCCTCCATCACTACCAAGATCCGTTGAGACTTCAGGTATGTTCTTCTACATAGAAATAATACAATGTACAATTCATAATTACGCAATTAAATTCTTCCGACAGATTTGAGGAGGCTTGGTTCTTGTCTAAAACCTGTACAGATGGGGGAAAGCGACAAGACTTTACCACAACTGAAGAGTCACAGAGTGGCATGAATGTCATGTAAGTTGTATGCACAGTGAGATAACTGATGATTGAGATAAGCTAATGCGGCAATGAGTTTAGTCTAACAAGTGAAGCAAGTGAAAGATATGATTTTTTCTCAAGTCAAATAAGGTAAAGTGGTGATTTAGAGAGCTAGATTTGTGAAGAAAGGGCGTATAGTCAAGATTAGGCACTTCTCTGCAGGATTTAGAGTTTGATTGTCTTAACTAAGCAGACGCATAATATCAAATCCCACACAAAACCAGTCCACAAGTGTCTACTCTGCTTACTTAGTCGCAGCTTTACTATGAAATGTTTTCTCTCTGTTGGATAGAAATGTAGCAGTTTTAACATCATACCTGTTTTGTCCTCAAACTTGAGACTGGAATTCGAGAGTTGAACGATGCGGCCTTTTTTACTATGTTCTTCTTAGCGTTTTGAAAACAAAGCTGTGTAAAAAATTGATCCCGAGATTTATGTAGGACACTTGCGTCACTATCTCCAGAGGAATTTATTAAATCTGTACTAGCAGGAACTTTTCGGTCGCCTGTTGCAGCCATCTTTACGATAATTTGAATGAGGTCAAATGTATTTTAAAAGCAGAATAAAATTATTAAAACTTGGGTAAAACTTTACAAGTAAAAAATTAATCGTTGGAAAGCTAAGAAACCTAACGTGTCTACTTCAGTCCCAAGCAAGACTGATGTACAGAAAAGTCGTAGCTCACGGGAATCGTAGCTTCAGTTAATCTTCAGTAAATATTCATTTAACATATTTTACATGATCGAAGTAGAAAGAAGAGGAAAATATTTTATTACATGCGTTTTACTAGTGAGTCCACGCTTTTGGATGCACCCATGTTATTAATTTGCATGAGATTCAGATTTCAGATCAACTCTGGAATCTAGAGAAGTTTTATTCAAATTAGTCGAAGAATTGAAATGACCAAAGAAATTCTCGAGCTCTCAAAAGACATGTAATTTCATTCTACCTACTTACAGTGGTTTAATTAATCGTTTTAAAATGACATTATTGATGGTTCAGTTGAGTCATATGCAGTGTTCTTGTGTTGAGTATATATAAATGTAATAGACCACAATTCTATTTTAGTGGGATGAAGTCGTCTAGATGTTAATGTTAAAGGCTTTTTAGCCCCAACTTTTGATTGTTATCTTCCCATGTTTCGAAGAGGGAGGTAATCTACTTGGTACTCTCTCCTCGTACAATCTGAATGACTTCTCTCAGGGCAGCATGGAAAAGAAAGGATTACGTGTATCATGTAAAGTGTAGGCGTATGTAGAGATGTGGTTTAACACTTCAACAAAACAACCAGTGACTCAAATGCCGTTTGCAGAATCGGTGGTAGTCTCTCAAGGAAAGTTGTCTTCAGGTGCATCACACCACATGTGACTTCCTCCGGAGATCTTCCTTACCCGTTGATCCTGGTTGAGAAAACTTCATCACTTTTGGGCATTCATTGGGGCAAGGTGTAACATAGCCGAAGATAAAGTCTAGTTCTTTAACTTGTGACCTCTGAACTCCAAGAAAGAGTGTCAGGTGCTCTAGCTGAACTTCGATTCAGTTGGTGCATTTGACTGCCCTCATTGGGTGTCATCACCATGTCAGTGTTACCTGCAGCTAAACTGCTATTAGTGTTCGTCTTCATATACCAAGTCGCCGGATTTTCTCATGATCAAGGTATGCATTTTCATTTGTATCGATGTTAAACATTTAATTAGAATATTAAGACAAAGCAAATATTCAAATCCATTATTTTAAAGCATTTTTATGGGAGTCAGTATTTAGCTGTTTAATGCATGTGAACTTCTTCGACCCACACCTGTGCCTTACGATCTCCGAGAGAATCAATCTTTATTACTTATAATCTCAACCTATGTTAGTTTGATTCAGGATGAAAAACTATTGGGGGCAAGCTCAGATTATTTTAGTCATTCAATGCAGCAGCTCACAGGCTTCCGGTGAAATAAAGCCCATTAGCAATTATAATGTTGTTCATGCCTAATATGAATCTGATTCGCATGGCATATGGAATTATGTATTTATTATTCATCTGGTTGGTTAAACAATTTACAATCTGTGCGGGAGGGCCTTTTAAGGCATTAGTATTAGTGAGCATGTTCTCGTGCGCGATGAAATGCAAAATGATTAATGTGTATCTTAATGTTTCCTTTAGATTTGTCCAAAATCTTGCAACGAGCTATTGAAGATGATCGCTTTGTAATTGTCTTTGAGAACCTCACCCCTCGCAGAAGAACACGAGGAGCAAATGTGGACATTCTTTTGACTATCGACTTTCCTCATTCAAAGCAACAAGTTGGATTTGCTCTTGATCGTAAAAACCAGCAAGGTAAGAGATGAATTTGTTACGAAGTACTTAATCACCTAGATGTGTTCTGTGGAGCTACAAGACTTCTCTCTATCCTATGGATTTTATGACATGTTTTGAAGATCTTTTGTCGCTCTATATGGCACACAGACAATGAAAGTAGTACTTTCATCATCTGTTTATAGGCATAATACGGTAATTGGGATTTGGGTTTTAGATTATAATGCAAATGGAATTCTGGATTCTCTACTAACTTTCATCTTTTCATTTCTAAAATTTTCTTTCATGCCTCATTTACAAGTTCAACATATCCCGTTTAATTTTTTTTGAATCCTGAATATATTCTTGTTAGAAAAAGTATCAAACAAGTCATGTGTACTGTATTACCAGACATGCTACATCATCTGAATGTAATTCAATTACCCCAGAACATGCAGAGACACACTGAGTTTTGAAGTCAAATAAATCCTAAGTATGTCTCTCGAATTGGGAGGCTGGTGAGGATTTAATGTATAATGTCGCATGCCAAGGCCCAAGGTAGAAGGTAGCATGGATCATCAAATGACTTTTAACTAGAAGGGCTCAGCATGAGGTGTTGAGTCGGTTGACACGGGTCATATTTATCATTGAGAACTCACACACGCCTTCCTTAAATGGTCCTAGCAAGCAGGACAGGCTGTTGTGTGAAGAACATCAACGTAGACCATTTGATTTTAATTTCTTAGCCCCACAAAATCATCCTGTTTGAGATTTCAAGACTTTATGAATTAGAGTGATAGTTCTACACACACCTGCTATTGTTTCCGACTCCTTAATATACTTTAGTGATAAACCCAAAGGTACACAGTAGATGAAACGCCTAAAATGCATATTGTGTAATATGATATTCCAGTTATAATCGAGACAATTGAAGATGCAGCCAAAAAGACGCTGAACATTCCATCGACATATTTGACAAACACAAGTATTCACAGCAGCCTTGTAGTAGAAGTGACACAGTCATGGACTGGAACAGCCAAACTGTCACTTTTCCTCGACTGTTCTCCATTGGGTCTTGTCACTTTGTCCAAGACGATGAGAGATATGCTCCTCAAAGTGAAGCCACCTTTAGTGCAAGCTGTAAGTATGAATCATATTGGGAGAGGAATAATGTATTCTTTCTACCTTTATACTCTGAGCATCGCCCGGGATGAAAATTCGATTAATCTCGTGTGTCTCATTGTGTAGAGCCGAGATCGGAAAGTTAAAGTCTCGGTGAAGCCGTCTTTAGATGCAAGGGAAGCCTTGGATGACCTTCAATGTCCATCTAGAGCAGAACAAGCGATCCAGCCCTCAACAAATGAGGTCATCACTTACCGAAGGGGTAAATTGAACTGGTTTTATAAGAATAATAATCATCGTTGAATGGGTTATGATTTAATCTTAGACTCATTTTGGAGTAATGGTGAACAGGGATTTGTTTGTACCAGTAGATTGTAGTGTATAGCTAATAGCTAAAGACTCCGAAATATTATACTTCAAAAGCAGACAAGCCAACCCTCTCACTTTCCTACCTCTCGCTTACAACTAAAAATTGATTTATTACTCTCAATTAGTAACTGCAAGATTAATAGTAAATCGAACAGCTATTGAGACAAGGCGATTTATGAGCTCAGTAGTACTAATTAACGACTGCTTTGTGTGCCTACTTTGTTGACAGCAAACCAACTTAATTCCTAA
>JAQGAB010000829.1:0-21409 GCA_034696565.1 Isotomurus graminis | reverse complement strand
GAAACCTCCACCAGCCCCGCCCCCTGAGCACCACATGGAACATATGAAAACATGAAGTATTCCACAATTACAGTCATTCTTTTCCTGTGTTTCTTACCGAATAGTCCCCCAAGTAATCCTCCTACTAAGGGAAGGAAGAAAAGGTCAGCAGCACCCAAACATCCTCCAATGCCTCCTCCAATAACACCTCCGATGATTCCAGGAACTCCTCGTTTCACCCTTCTAGACTTGTTTCCTAAGCCGTACAGGACATGAATAGATCCATGCCGTCGTTCACTGGACGTCTGATTCCCATAAGGATCGAATTCTATTAAAGATTCTGACAATGTGGAGTTACTTTGGTCCAGAAGAAAAGCTTCGTATCCTTGGGCATTGGCTTCCAAGAGTTGAAGAAGACTTGAGGCAAGGGGAGACTCCCTTGACAAACTCAGTTTGGTTTGCTCCACTTCTTTCAGGTGAGATTTTATGAGATTTACGGATGTCTCAAATCGATCCTTATTCACGAGAACTTTTTTCCCGTCACAGTTATTGACAAGGAATAAGTGAAAAAGCACCGTCAGTATCATTAGATGTTTGGGTAAAGAGAGGGACGCAGCGAAATCCTGATAATCCTGAAACATGGTGACAAGTCACAGTATTTGTAAGTTGCACAATCCTTCACATTTCCTGCAAAAGATTTCACTTATTACCATTCCTACTTTACGAATCCAGATCTTCTTTTGATTGTCCTAGGATATGGAAAAGGTCCCACGTAATTAATGGAACTGTAATGAATATTCTTATTCCTCTTGTTTAGAAACACTGGAGGTAAATGAGCGAGTTACTGGCACGCAATGAGAATATCTTGACCGACAATGTTGAAGATGAGAAGTTCCAGCAAGTACAACACAACGCTAGGACGAAATACACAATATTAATTAAACGGTAGTCGGCAGATTTTTCTGTGGGAAAATCGAGAGCAATTTATACAATTGCCTGTCGTACACTTTCCTTGTTTAATGACGCAAACTACACATCATGTCCCTATCCATTACTAATCTTAGATTTTTAAAGGAACTTAATTACTTCGCAGGTTTCTTGAGGCTGTTAAACAATATGTAAAGGGTTCATTTTTACGCGCATCAATATAATTATAGTGTCATACAGCGAATTAAACTTTATCATGAACGCAAGAAATTCCTACAGAATTATTTCACATAATGTTCGTATCTATCGCGCAGTTCATAAGGTTATGAGGGTGCTTTGGTTTTGTACACAGGCAGATGGAGAAGTGTATTATGAGATACAGACATACAGAGGGCTGCCGTATTCGTTTTATTGCTGTTGTTGGGCATGGTTATTAGATTAGAGCAATTATAGATTTCTGGTTTTATTCAAATCTTTATTCTGACATTTTGTAATTTCGCTAATCGATGTTCTTGTTCCAGATTGCGAACATATTCGCGTGCCATTATTGCAATTTATTATAGAGTTTCCGACGAATGCAATGATTTTTGTCTTTTGTTTTACTTACGTAAAGTAAGATAATAACCAGTTATTCTATTCCTAGAAGTCTTCCTTCGCAAATCTGCAATCAGATAATGTAATAGCTACTGATTTTGGACTGTCTACGAATTAATTTTTAATGCGCATAATAATCAATTGCTTACATTGACCGTGGTGAGTGCTTTCACAATGTCTTTTTGGCACATCTGGAACTCTGTCATTAAGCATTGTATGTACTGAAAAAAAGGTTTTTTGTAATTACATTGAATTTTTTTACTCAATGATTTAGTTATCTTAGGTTAATTAACTTACCGGTGGAATGGAGCTGGGGCTACGGCAAATAGATTCAATAGTCGAATAAGCACTTTTCATTCTGAAGTAAAGAGCAGTTAGTGAGATTAACAAGGACAAATTTTTTAAAGCAGAATTGCTTAATCCTCACCATTGGAATTTGGAAGTAGCAGTCATAAAACTGTTTGGCAAAGTTCTCATCATGTCCACCGGCACAAAGTGCACGAGTGATTTTCATTAGAGATTCTGGATCAGCTCCCAGAGTTGCTGAAGACCTTCCCAGCAAAGAAGCCACTATAATTAGTAGCACGGTAATAGTAGGATATCGATCCATGAGGATGAGAAATACAAATAATTAGGAAAGAAAACGGATGTGTCAGTTTGAATATCAAAATGCAACTGATCTGCAGGTGTGATAATGTTCTTTACATATTGTGTCGAAGTCCATGACTTACATTTTTATAAGAAAGGGGAATGAAGTTGCAGAAACTAAAAAAGTGTTCACCAATTAATTTTTTCAAACTTGGTTTATGTGAAGTTTAAGGAGCTTCTTGAATCGTCCCATCTCAACTCATCTTTGTGTTTAATTTTGGTCAAGTGTACTTGGTCGAAGGGTAAGTTACTTTCATTTTCCAATCTTTGTGTCTTTCGTGTGCTTTTGTAGGGGACATTAGGATAAGTTTGCAGAAGACAAGTAAGCAAGCTTGTGAGTAGCTCTTGGTTTTAATGTTGGAATTGATACAAAATTAGAGTCCTTAGAGTAGATTATGGAGTATAGTTGTCTTAGATTTCAAACAAATATTGTAGTATCAATCCAATGTTTCATATCGAATCTAGTCGCACTGAGTCCTGAATATTCCAGTGAAGTCGTTGTACCGAGACCCCAAGTGCCAGCCCTTCTTGTTTTTGCACGGACATTTGGGCACCTTTGCGAAGTAAGACACTAGTCCTGCAGGCCACCGCTGAGGGGGGAAATCATGCTATCTGATCCTCATGGTAAACGCTGGAGCCTTCGGTTTGACCAAGTCAGGGTTTCCAATCCGCCAGACATTCCGTTAAATAATTACATATATCCATCATCAGTATACATTTGGGCATGGTTATTAGATTAGAGCAATTATAGATTTCAGGTTTTATTCAAATTTTTATTCGGATACATTTTGTAGTTTCGCTAATTGATGTTCTTGTGCCAGGTTGCGAACATATTCGCATGTCTTTATGCAATAAATTATAATTGAGTTTCCGATGAATGAACACATATTTTTGTCTTTTGAGGTTTGCTTACGCAAAGTCGCCTGGTAAGAGTATAGCCAGTTATTCTATTCCTAGAAGTCTTCCTTGGCAAATCTGCAATAAGATAATTTAATAACTACCGATTTTGGGCTATCTACGAATTAAATTTTAATACAATCAATCCCTTACATTAATCGTGGTGACAGCTTTCACAATATCTTTTTGGCACATCTGGAACTCTTTCATTAAGCATTGTGTGTACTGCAAAAAGACTTTTTTGTAATTACAAACGAATTTTGTTGCTCAATGATTTATTTATCTTAGAGGTTTAATTAGCTTACCGCTGGAAGGGAGCTGGGGCTACGGCAAATAGATTCGATATTTTGTAAAGAGTTTAATACAAACCCCCAAGTGCTTTTTTGGCATTTATCGAATAAGCACTTTTCATTCTGAAGTAAAGAACAGTTAGTTAGATTAACAAGGATACTTTTTCTGAAGAATAATTGCTTAATCCTCACCATTGGAATTTGGAAGTAGCAGTCATAAAACTGCTTGGCAAAGTTCTCATCATGTCCACCGGCACAAAGTCCACGAGTGATTTTCATGAGAGATTCTGGATCAGCTCCCAGAGTTGCTGAAGACCTTCCCAGCAAAGAAGCCACTATAATTAGTAGCCCGGTAATAGTAGGATATCGATCCATAAGGATGAAATACAAATAATTAGGAAAGAAAAAGGATGTGTCAGTTTGAATATCAAAATGCAACTGATCTGCAGGTGTGATAATGTTCTTTACATATTGTGCCGAAGTCCATGACTTACATTTTTATAAGAAAGGGGAATGAAGTTGCAGAAACTAAAAAAGTGTTCACCAATTAATTTTTTCAAACTTGGTTTATGTGAAGTTTAAGGAGCTTCTTGAATCGTCCCATCTCAACTCATCTTTGTGTTTAATTTTGGTCAAGTGTACTTGGTCGAAGGGTAAGTTACTTTCATTTTCCAATCTTTGTGTCTTTCGTGTGCTTTTGTAGGGGACATTAGGATAAGTTTGCAGAAGGTCAAGTATTTGAGTGAGTAGCTCTTGGTTTTATTGTAGGATTAGATACAAAATTAGTCTTTAGAGTAGATTATGGAGTATAGTTGTTTTAGATTTCACATAGATAAATTGTAGTATCAATCCAAAGTGTCATATCGAATCTGGTCACACTGAGTCTTGAATATTCCAGTGAAGTCGTTGTACCGAGTTCCCAAGTGCCAGCCCTTCTTGTTTTTGCACGGGCATTTGGGCACCTTTGCGAAGTAAGACGCTGGTCCTGCAGGCCACCGCTGAGGGGGGAATTCATGCCATCTGATCCTCATGGTAAACGCTGGAGCCTTCGGTTTGACCAAGTCAGGGTTTCCAATCTACCACATTCCGTAAAAACATTACTTAACTGCGTCAAATAAATCATCTATTACTATCATATATTTTTAAGTTGCAGCATACATTATAAACGGCGCCAGGAGACACCGGAATGAATCGTTGTTTGCGATCACCTTTCCTGTAATAAAATAAATAAATAAGCCACAAGGACTAAACCTACGTGTTCGAATAATGAAATTTGATGGCTTACAAGGTGCATTCGGCAGCTGCAATTCTATCGGGTATCTTGGGACCGATCATTGGATGTAACAAGTAAGTGTTGGGGGCAGGAGACACACGCTTATTGTAAATTCCAGTTCGACTTCCAAAAGTGAATTCTGGGGCTTTTGGCTTGTACACATTTGCAAGAGGTAAGCCGTAGGGTGCAGGACAGACGAATTTCACGACTACGGAAAGTAGAAAATTAATATTTGGATTCATTAGAGAAATACAAATGAGTCGGATTAATTTTAGAGTTAATTTTGGAACTTACAGTCGGGAAACTTCCGCCGGATAGTGTACCGATACCCAATGAAATATCCGTTTGCTTTGAGTCCGTATGGAATGAGGTAAGCTGGGCCTGGTCCAACGCTGTATGGAATGAAGGATGACCGGAGTTTAATTCCAATTGAATACTCAGGGTTGATTCGATGTGTGGGTGCATGGTTCTTTCTTCCGATGAGGACTGGAATCGAATAGAAAGCAGGCCCTGGTCCACGTTCGTAGAACGCTAGCTTAGGCCTTTCCTCTAAGCTGCGATACGCCATTAGAAATCAAAGGTCGGATGACATAAACAGCGGCGATAGTTGGAGTTGAAATGATGGGCTCGTTTGCTTTTGGGAAATTTTCGAATAGTGAGTTTGTGTTTCGACTGCTGACATAAGTTTCCAAGGAACAAGCAATACAAAGACTGATGAGCCAGTCAATAGGGCTTGGTTATCAATATACTGTAAATGAGAGACCTTATACTTATGTGGTACTGATCAGCTTTTGCGTGGATTTTCGGGCAATTTCGTAATAAACTATTTTAAATACTATTTTTAGTGCTGTTTTCTTTAATATGTAAAAAATGGGTCACACAAATCGAGTCACCTAGTATATATAAAATGTGTTACATATTTGATGCGCATCAGAATAAACACACATTTACATAAAATATGTGTATTAAAGATGATTTGGCGTTCATGAAATAATCTGCACTGCCCTCTTCAAACGGCAAAAACTTCAACCAAGCTGTTTCCGCAAGAGTATTGAATCGATTTGCGGACATAAAGCCTCCTTAACTCGTCGTAGATGATTAGGAAAATTGCAAAAGGAATAGGGTACGTCCAATCAATCCACCTGGAACATTTAGAAACCGTATTTGCTAACAGTTTTCATCAATAATTTATACTGAATCAGGGATAATATATCTAAGACTTACGTAACAGCTGTCATCCCAAAGAAAGTCCCTATGGGATGGACATACACGACCAGGCACGTTAGGCCAAGGGAGCAGATTATCGCGAAGTTGAGTCTCCAGTTCCTTGAATAATTTAATGCTCCATCACACAAAGCTTTTGACAAAATCCGTACAGAAATATCTAAGACCGTACCCCATCTTTTTCTGCAAAATACTGGTCTTTTCGCACTTGCAAATAATGAGATTTGCGATTTGCATTATAACCACTGATACGAAAAACACAGTTTGTGCGTATTTTTCTAATTTTAATCGACTGCCGTAGGGCTGTATGAATGGAAAGAGATTACAAATAGTTGTTCAAAATGGGGATAATTTAGTTAGTTACCCATTCTTGACCATAAGAATCCACCAAGTCATTGCAAAGGTTATTTTCCCATGACTTTCTTATCCCAATGAGAGTCCATGGAAGAAAGCCGTAAGAAGCCATTGTCGCGAAGTACGAAAAGTAACCTGTGATTACTTGAATCACTGCTACTTGTCCGTAAATATTCATCAGCAATCTACACGAGTAGTACTCATTTGAATGCATCAATTATGCTAATGCTCATTACTGTAAAGTAATAGTAAACTAATTTTCCATACTCTGTTGTGAAGAGTCGATGTTCCTCAGTGTTTCTAGGCTTCTTTTTCATGACATCAGACTCTGGGGTTTCGTACATAAGACTCGCTGCGGGTAAAAGGTCTGTTCCTAAAACACTAAGGAGAATGGCCATAGTTCCCAATGGAAGAGGAACATCAAGAATTACGCACAAACAGAAACTGTACATCTCGGCCATGTTGTCTGCCAACGTGTACCGGAGGATTTTTCTGAGACTTTCAAACCCTTTGCGACCTTCTTCTATTGCGTGAACGACGCTGGTGAAATTATCGTCCATGAGGACCAGGTCACTTATAGCTTTGCTTACTTCCGTCCCAGTGATTCCCATTGAAAGCCCGATGTCAGCTTTCTTCAATGCTGGGCTGTCGTTTACTCCATCGCCTGCAGCTGCAACAAAGTGGCCTAGTCTTTGAAAGGCATCTATGATATCGTACTTTTGTTCTGGGTTAACTCGAGCGAAAATCAATTCTTGACTGGAGAACAGCGCTGTTTGCAATGAATCTGAGTCCATCCGTTTGATTTCTGACCCTGTGATGATCCTCGCTTGCGTTTTTACAGGCTTAATGGAATCTAAGCAATTCTTCTGTGTGGTGGATCTCTCTCCAAGGATCTCGCTGTCTTCGGAGATAATTCCGACTACTTTAGCTACTGCTGTAGCTGTAGTAGGGTGGTCCCCTGTTATCATTACAACTTTTACTCCAGCTGCTCGACATTTACGAATTGCGTCTGGAACTGCAGCTCGTGGGGGATCGATCATGGAGAGAAGTCCTACAAAGCGCAGACCTATGTTGAGGAATTCAGGTTTCTCAGGAGTATATTCGTAGCTCTCATTGTACTTTTCAGGTGGAAGGAGACCGTCAGCAAAACCTTAAAGAGTCGTCGACTTGTGAATATTGCAAGGAGTGATTCAAAATATTAAGAAGTAGAAAATTGTACCTATTACTCTTTCGCCCAGTGATCCAAGTTCCATCATCGCGCGATCAAACTTAGCTTTCCATTCTTCAGTCATTGGATACTCTTGATCTCGTATGAGTACTCGGTTACACATTTTCCACACCCTTTCTGGAGCTCCCTGCATGTAGTCATTTATAGAATGTTATCAATTTAAGTTAAGGCCGAGCGAAATCTGAATCAAGTACCTTGAGTGTCACAAGATGAATAGGAACATTATTTTCTGTGATCTCGTGAACAAATACTTGATACTTCATTCTTGAATTAAAAGGGATTTCACAAAGCCGCTTGAAACGTGACCTGAACTTTCTCACACTTCCAGCTTGAGATTCCATGAATCTTAAAATTGCTGCTTCAGACGCGTCCCCAGTTACTCCTCTATAAAACACAAGTCACAATCACATTAAAATGATTACTGCCGCTATCCCAAATCCGGTCACTTACCGTCTAAACACCGGGACGTCCCCTTGCTCTCGTTTGAACTTTGCTCTGGAACACAATCGAGCTACTCGAGCCAAAGCTTTGAATCCTGGATCTAGTTTGTCAATAGACTTACTCTTGGACTCCTCAATTTCTTCAATAGACGGAATAATAAATTCCGAAGTATCTGCTTCAGCATACTTATCATTGAACCATAAGTGAGCTACACTCATTTTGTTTTGCGTTAGTGTTCCCGTCTTATCCGTGCATATGATTGATGCAGCTGAAAGAGTGTCCAAAGCATGCATGTTCTTCACGACACAATTGTTCCTGGCCATTCGTTTAGCCATCGTCACAAGGAGAAGGGTGTAGGCCAGATTAAGTCCTTCCGGAACACTTGCGACTATGATCTCTGTAGAAAAAAAGGTTATATTATTGTTCTGAAGTTGTCACAAATATTCATTTGTCGTACGTGTAAAGAATGTGATAGAATCTTTCCAAGAGAATCCCAAGATTATGCTGATGATGAGGAATGTGGTTCCGAAGATTAGCGATCGCATACTTATGTGCTTAATAAAGCTTTCCATTTCTGCAGCGATTGGACTTTTCGCTTTATTAGCAGCCTTTGAACTTGCAAGTTCTGCCATCTTCCCCATTACTGTATTTCTTCCCACAGCGATACACACCCCCTTTGCATGACCTTCAACTGCATGAGTAGAAAAGAACACTAAGTTCTTCGATTCCATCGGATCATTGTCAGTGCACACAGACGAACGCCGTTTAGGATCGGATTCCCCCGTTAGACTGGAGTTGTCCACGTAAAACTCGTTGCACTCGATAAGCCTAATGTCTGCTGGGATGACATCTCCATAAGTCAACTTGACAAGATCTCCTACAACAACTTCATCTACAAAGACTTCTCTGAAATGTCCATCCCTCCTGACCATAGCGAATCGTGGGGCCATAATGTCATCGAACGATTCCATCACTCGTGCAGATTTGTATTCTTGGTAGTAAAAGGAACATCCCGAGATAATGACTACCAATATCAAGGCCAGTCCAAACAGCAGCTAGAGAAGTTCAAGAATGCAGCATAAAGTCATTAAGCTAAACTGCTGCAGAATTTTGTTGTTTACCTCTCCATCATAAGCTTTCTTGTGAGTGAATTCAATCAGTGCAGTGGCTAATGAGAATATCACGCAGAGCCATATGAGAACATTTAGTCCGAGGAAGAACGATCGAACAACTTTCTTCACTAAAGACCCTGCTGCGGTGGGAGTGAAAGTGTTTGAACCGTACTTGACCCTATTTCTGTCAACTCTGAGGGGATCCAGTCCCTGTGTATCAAAGGATGCCAATGGCCATGAGGTTAAGCCATGTACTAATTGCATGCTTTAATTTAATCCTAAATGAATTGTTAAAGACCTTTGTCATATGACTTCCATATCGCTGCAACAGCTTTTTAAGGGGAATCCGGTGTTCATCATTGAACCATTCATCATCATCTGGAGATTCTGTGAGTTTACCGAGCTTAAAATAAAGAAACGGGATAATTAGAGTTGATATGTGGAGCTGCTGTGTTTTCCAACGATAATAAAATGTGAGCACAAGTTTTTACCTTATCATTTATCTGAATGATACTCTTGAATTTAGCCCCGACTTGAAATCGGGTGCTCTTAATTTTAGCTTTCTCCACCATGCTATTGCGGGGTATGACTTCGGAGGAGGACTTCGATAATTAAAGGATAACTTTTCACGGCAACTCAGCACAATTTGAAAGGTGATTAAATACGATGAGATTCTAATTCCGAAAGTGATCCAGCCGTGAAATAGCATAACCGTGGACGCAGTGTCCGAATCAACTTGATGCATACCTTGTTGCACCCTCAAATACAGTTTATGTTATATTTCTGCCTATTTAATACAACTCACTCTGGAGAGTCCTGGATATAATGTTCCTAGGTATTCAACAAATCCACTTCACTTCGACACAATTAAAATTGGGTGTGAGTTATGAAGAAAGTGTTAAAATGGTTCAACTGTAAGACGAGTCTGTAGAAAGACGTTACTATATTGGAGGTGACGGAACGAATTTGCATGTCCAAGTGGCAAAATTATTCCATGAATCATTCATCACACCAAAGATCTCTTAAAGGTGGACATTAAGGAGAAGATTTTAAGCTTCAGAGCTGTTTGAAGTAGAATCATTATCACTCGAATGTGATTAACGCTGTCATTAGGCCTCACCACTAATGAGGGATATGAGCGTCACAAGACCCGTGATCCATCTCATGTATTGGATCGCACCTCAAGTAACAAACAAGCAGTGAGATAAAATGAGTAATTAATGCAGTCGGCTGTACCTAAGAAATTATCTCTTAAATTTTAAAATCTAGAAGGGCATACATAATAGATTGTTTTGTCAACATCTCTCATAATTATTAGACATTTGCAAAGAGGAAGCAAAATGAAAACATGACACGCATCATTTTTGTTGAGAACTGGTTTAAGTAAACTGATGAACATTTTATTAATGATATTTACTGGATGGATAGATGGATTTGTTATTAAGATATTAAATAGTAAAATGTTGACAAAATTTTCAAGGAAAATTAACTTTATTCTTGTGAGTCACGCAATTACGAAAAAGCAAAGGACGCAACGCAGTTAAGTTATAGTGGACATTTCCAATGAGTGAGGCTTAAAAAAATCTGTGGCTGAGGTAGATTTTTGGTTGAGACAGTTTAGTGTGGTTTTGAAAAGTGTGAGTAATATTCGGAATTAGGAAATGTCTGGAATAAAAGGTAAAACCATACAGTTGACGTACGTGCTTTAGTGGCGAAATGGATAGAGAACATGAATTTGGATTTCAAGTATTTAAATGTTTATTTAAGTCTTTGCTTTTATTTTTTATTGATTAGTAAATAGCTACATTTCACCCAACATGATAGATTTAACAACGCTGTCATATGTACAAAAAGGTTTGGCAAGTTGTATTTTTGTAATTGTACTCATTATTTTATACGATACCTGCGTCCAATGTGGGAAAAGGCAAAAGAATGGGACCTTAATTTGCTGGAATTGTTGCGAAGTGGAACTTTTCCTTGCGATTCTCGTATTTTGTGTCCTTTGCCTGGACCTTGCTAGTGATATTGTCACTGGCCTTGGTTTCTATTACAGAGGACGAATAACTGCAGCAACACTCACACTTGCTATAGTTGTAGTTGGGGGATATATGGTCACATTTACGCAATATGCTTATGGGTAAAGCGGTATAACTTTGTCATTCATGCGTAGAAATACTTATCTAAATGGATGCATATTATTTTTTTGTATTTGCTTGGTAGATCGCCGAGCTACTTCTCCAATCCTGAGGATATTGGTAGACAATCGAAATGGAGGTACTGTAAAATTCCTCTTGCACTGATCCCATGTCTACTTCCTCTTCACAGGTTTTAGATTCATACGATTTAATTAAAATTTACGGCTATCAGTTTGGGATAAAAATGCAGTTCTTAATGCATTCTAGTGGAATCAAACGAATTCAATTAGCATGGAAGTTAGACAGAGCAATTAAAACGAATCAACAGGGAGATAACATTTGTAAAACTAGAGCCAACCTTACAGAATACAAAGATCATGGATTTTGGGACGCTTGGTGCGAAAGTGTGTACGAATCTGGACCACAAGTTGTCCTCCAATTGGTTTTACTTGTAGAGAGGACAACTCCATTGGAGACATTTTCAGGTATTCCAATATCAGAAGTTTTAAGTTTTAACTGTCAATCATATGTTGCGACCAGGACTATGAAAGCCAAATTAAATTTCATACGGCCTATTAGATTGGTTTCCTGTGGGAAGTATCATCATGTCGGTGATTTCACTAGGAACTGGTCCAGTGAAGTTATTTAAACTGTGGGACATCAAGTACGGCACAAATAAATTGAAAATTAAATGGGAACGTTGGACCATTCTGAATTACATAAAATTATTGGATCTAGCTGCATACCTAGCAAAAGGTTGATAGAACTAAATGCGAGTTGAAGTAATAGTTCATAATGCACACGGATTTTCTTCATAGCCACACAGCTACTTTGGTGCACAATCGTAATTGTGTCATTCAGACTTTGGCTACCCTGGAGCCCTACAGAGGCAACCCTGATTTCACTGCTGGTAATATTTCTTGTAGTTGATGTTCCATTCATTCTTATGGAAAATTGGATAGGAGTTGACTACCGAGAAACAAGCGAAAATAACCCAATTAGTGAGAGCGATACCAGAAATGAGGATATGAAACTGTTTACAAGTCGGCCAGCATTAGAAAGCAATGCAAGATCGCTTTCAGTGCGATTCGACAATGGAACCTGCACCATTCAAATACAGGTGAAGAACTACACTGATTAGGATGCTACAACGAAAGCTATTTTAAAGCAAAATCAAAAGAAAACTACAATAAATATGAATTTTTAATTTTAGGAGGACGTAGACAAAAGTGGTGCAGAGTTTGCAAGTCATGAAAATAAACAAGATTTCAGCAAATCCTGCGTGACAAAGGATAACTATGCGAAATGGAACCATACGAATCATCCTTTTGTTGTATTTCACAGAATATGTAATAATTTTCCTTCACTTGTTATCATTTTGTCTCGACTGAATATCTTACAATGGCCAGTGTCGCCTTCTAAACCACTCAGAATTACTGAATCAAAGATCACGGGTGAAGGAATGTTAGAATCTGTTTCAACAGGTTCACAATTATTGGATGAATTACAAGTGACTGATGACACTCATAACATTGGAAATGATCAAACTATTTCCCAACACGATAACCCATCTATATCCCGAGATCGAGAGAAGCGAGAAGCAACCGACGAATTTCATCGAATTTTGAATGGTTTTTATGTTGTGGTCTCTCTACTCCCCGTACTCTTTTGTGTGTTCCAACAGTCGTTTTGGCTTTCGAACTTTACAGGAAGAATTGTGGCTTTAGTCTATTTGGTTTCGTTGAACTTTACTTTGTTTCTGTTATTTTCTATCAATAGCAAACGGTTTGTCGGAATTTGTATGCCTTATTTCTTTGGTGTGGTTATTTCCAGAATTATAGAAAGATACATTTTATCTATAAGGTCTACGAATAATGTTAAGTTTTTTAAGTACGTGATTAATGATGAAGATCGAAGGAAGCAATATCATTATTTTGCATGAATAAAATACAGGAATGTGAATAAATTAAAATATTTTTGTCACTCACTGATTGTGAGTTGCTTGGACTTAAAAGGATTAGAAATGAAGTAAACATGCATTTTATGCTCATTAAAACATAATAAAGAATGTCTTAAAATGTCACAGGATTATAATGCCCCTTTTGTGAACACGAACAATATAATGCAGCATGCACACACACACATAGTGAAAGTGTCTTAAAGTAGCCCAGCTCAAGTTTTAGGGAATGTTAGCACGTATTCATATGAGAACTGGAAAAAGGATTCCGTGTGTGAGAAAAAGCTGAAAATTATAAGCCGAGGTACACATGTACAACCTTTTAGTGAAATGGGAGCTATTTTCTGCAATCATCTTTCTCATGCATTCATCAGAATAAAATGCAATCCAATTATTGTTTTCCATGCACAGGTTGTTGTTCTATTACGAAGTAGGGAGACCTTATCAGATTCTGCAAAAATGATCCACACATGGCCTATAATTAAATTAGCATTAAGTTGAAGCGAAGGTTGTTGGTGAGCAGTTTGCACCCTATAATTACACTTGACACTGATACATGACGTCAAAAACCACTAAGATCCAATACATTCGAAGGTTATCAAATGAACGAACTTTCCTCTCTACCTGAGTGAACTTTGAAGAGTCACTCATAATTTTCATCTCTGCTTTAGGGAACTTCTACTAGGTTTTCTACAACCTATCTACATGTTCATATGTTCCTATATATTTCTGTTTATTGCAACATCAAACAATTCTAAGCAAAGCAAAAACCGGTTATTTGTATCGCATCCCGCACTAAAGTTTATAGTTCGATCGCAAATGCTTAATCGATGAACAATTCTTCATATTTTGTAATCAGAAATATAAGCTACATACGATTACATCACCTCATGTGAAACGGCTGTCGGAATGAATCGAGGATAAGTTTGTGGCATGATAAGGTGAAGGAACGGAAGGACGTGAAAGAGGCGGGCCAGGTCTAACTAACTTCGATATTAGCATGATTAATGAAACTGATGTCAGTGGAGATGATGATGTGATTGAGATCGATTATCTTGATACGGGACTTTTTCTCTGGGCGATGCAACAATTGTCAGTGTCTTGAGATGTGTGAGTATTCATGAGATCCATTTAATCCTGAGAATCGTACGTGGATGAGTCTCAGTTTCCTTTGCTTTTCTCGTTGTCTAAAAGCCCTCTAGGGTCTTTAATTATTATATTCATACCTGGAATTATTATTATGCAACCCACCTGTTTTCCCCTGCCATACAAAAGTCCCTTCCTACACACACAATGAGGTAAGTGAAGTAAGAGTGAGTAGTACAAGTAGATGCAACACCACGAGCAACTATATAGTGTATTCAGGGACCGGTTTCTTGAGCCTTCTTAAGCTCCATGATTTAATCTTGAGGCTATTCAAAGAGCACATCTTGACTGAACAATGAGCGAGAAGAAAAAAGTTTAGGATCTTATATGGACACATGAAGGCCACGTTCAAAAGAAAGGTTCACGTAGTCTTTATCTTGTTCCTCGCTTGTTCAAGTTAATCTCTTCTGGAACTAATCTTATATATGAGGTGAATGCTGTAATACAACAAAGTGGATATATATTTTAAATCTTGTATATTTGGAGGAAGAAGCCCTTCGTGACTATTATTATAGGAAGGGATTGTAGGATTCATGACTTATGAAATACTGGAGGGTCTCTAAAATACGATAACCCACTTGTTCCTTCACTCACGTTTCATTCCAGTAACAACCACATTTAGATTAACGCTTATATCCAGGGAGAATATAAGGTTGGGTTGAAAGTTGTTCTCACTTTCATCTTCCTTCACTGTGAAGTACTTGTTATGCTTAAAACCTTAAAACTTTAACCAGTCACCCTGTGTTTCTCCCCATTGCGTGCATCTGTGAGTCCGTACTATGTTATCAACTGAAGGTGTGATACATAATTGGGATAATGCCATAGGAAATGCATCTTCTAAATTAAATGCAATTAAAGATAATCCTACGTTTTGGCCATTGACACAGAAGCTAACTGCGTCCACTTAATCCCTATCTTTATCCAGGTTTCTTCCTCTGTCATTGTTTACTTTTGGTAATGACACACTTTTCACTGGTTTTTTTGTTTTCAGCCTTTCCCTTATTTCCTTTTGTGGTGTTTGTGGAGCCATAAAATATTGTATTCTTGTATATTTTAATCATTTACGGGTTATGTGGCTTATTTTTCGGAAGTGAGGATGATCACGTAATTAAGGGAAGGGGAAATTGTATTGTTTGTAGGGATACAGGAAAATACTCATTTAAAAAGCTTCATAGTTGCTTAAATCTCTACTGCTTATTGGGAAGATAAAGTTATGCCAGAATTTATGTAAAAAGCAAGCAGACCTACTGGATTTAACGCCTCTGTTGATTAATAGTAGGCGTAGCTGGAATTAAAACGATATGGACTTTAATGTGACCTTAGTGGAGTGGTGCAACAAATTAGAGGGAGGGTGAAGATTATTCTCCTATTTAAAGCTCATTTCTCACGAAGCGAGGATACTATAATGTTCGCAGTCTTCGTGTAGTTTGTATGGTTGAACAGTTTATTTATAGCAAGAGTACTGGAGGAGATAAAATTTCGATTGAGAACAACTGGCGTTTCTGAAAAAGTCTTGTTGCTTGTGTGATGTGTGTGGATGGTGGGTTTGTGGTTGTATAAGTTGGATATGTTGGATAATGTGTTATGTAAATGATGATGATCTTGAGACGACGAGGGTTGAGGCAGTAAATTCCATACATGTAGGAAGCAATTAGTCGTAAGACGGCATGAGTCCAGTCCGATCCAATCGACGGAGAGAACTTGAGCCGTAAAACTATTTGTACGGAAAGGAACATGATGTAAATCCAAATGATTAACTTTCCAGATAAGCTTTCTCACTCTGCTGGCCATGGATGGATAGGCAGGATGAAGTTAAAGGATGTTAAGGTTCTCTGTGTAGAGAGAGAAATAGAAATATATTATATGCTGTGTGGAGTAGACGTGATGGGAAAATAACAAAGGAAACTATTCTCTCCATAGGTTGAAGGGAGACTTATTTATTATGATTAAAGATGAACTTGTTGCTTGGCTGAGCTTCCATGCAGCAGGGGTTTCAAAACACCTTCAACCTCACCATGAGATGAAATGGGATTCCTCCTTCGAAATATTAAATGAAAATCAGCCCTGAGCAACCTGAACCACGAGAAACAAGATCCTTTACAGAGATCCTTTTTTTTCTCCTCCTCTCCTTCGTCCAAATGGGCATGGGAGATTTAAGACACAAATTCAACTTTATTTTAGACAACTTTTTCATGGGATCCTGTGTCATTATGTTTAACGAACATATTTAGGGGTTTCCGTGGAGAGTAGAATATATGGCAGTTTGAGTAAGAGAAGTAGGAGATTCATTGAACACAAGAGATCTGAATAGACATGCATTTTCATTGGTCTGCACAAGGCAATATGTGAAATGTGTGTATGAATACGAGATGTAATTATTATTAAAGATCAATACAATCTCTAGATTAATTGCTTTGGTACGAAGGAGCTCAGAGTTGGAGGAGAGAACTGTTGGAAGTGGAACTAAAGAATAGAAATGATCCTTTTGGTCTCCTGGATATGCATCTACATTGAACTCTCAGCATGTTACAAACACACATTGAAATAGCTAGGATGAATAGGCATGTTTGTAGCTGTTCTATTATTCTATAGATGAATCCTTAGGGATGAAGTGGAGAAGTTGCTGAGAATTCTTTTGTGTGTGAGAAGTTTAAAGAAAAGGTTGAGAAGAAGGGAGGAGGAGGGTTAGGATTTTGAATCCCGGTCTGGCCACTTCTTCTTCCACTTCCACAACTTCTTCTTCATGAGCGAAGAAATGCCTTCTAAGACGATGGATGAGGTCTTTTATATTTATGCTGGTGAATAAGCTATAAGGGCTTTAGTAAGTAAAATCTTGTTGACTGCACCACAAGTTTGAGTGTGCAGTGCCACTAACAACCCTCTTTTTCGTCGACCATTCCTCCTGCACTTCAACCAACTGCTTTAAGAGGTATATTGTGGTAATACCCAACTTGAAATTCTATCTAAAATACCCAACATTTTCACTAGTTTTGAGTAGTTCACTGGTATACCTCTTTGGGGTTTGTTCGAAGTACACATGGAGTAAATATCCTCTGCAGAAGGTGCAGAGAGAAGGTACCCCGGATCAGTTGTTTCAAACATACAGACTTAAACAATAATATTACGGGAAAATAAACAACATTTTATTGAGTGAATTACTAAATAGAAATATGTGATCAACATGACAATAGCTGGAGAAACTAAGAGTCGTGGAAGTAAAAGTTAGTTGAGTTAACGATGGACCTGTCCTGTTAACCATGTGTGCGTGGTGTAATGTTTCACACCATGTAGTGACCATATACGCACGGAGGATGTATTGGACGGAAGTTGTTACTGGTAAGAGATTATTATTTGCTTGAAATTGGGCTTATCTACCTTGGATGTGTAAAAGTTCTGTGATTAAATAGTTGCATAAGAATAGTAATCAACTGTTACGGTCATGATATCTATTGTTATTGTTAAATATTCATCCAGAGAGATTCGTTAGGTACATTCTGCAATCTGCAAGTAGTGCACACAAGAGTATTAAGAGTATATACGTATGTACTAGTGACTTGGTTGCTTGTTCTCTGGTTGCACTTTGACTGTTAGTTTACAATTTTGTGTTAAAAACCCCTTTTCACACTTTCTGAAGAACTTGCATTTCATAATTGATGTGTGAGATCACAAAAGTGATAATAAACACACGTCCTTACTTGTCAAAAGAAGTAAAGTGCAGTAACAAAATACAAGTGGCCTTTGTGACAGGATCAGAAGAGTAGCAGGTGTGTTTAAAATTCAGATAAATTGGTAATTCTGATCTTAAAAGGTGATTGGAATATTAGAAACGGAATATGCAGGTGTGCAAAGTGTTTGTCCATCCTTTTAAGGGAAAATATGTAAAAGGTCAATATTTTTAAGCCCCAGGATTTTTTACACACATTCTCTGTCATTTTATACACGTGAAGTTTTGTTGTTCTGACTGATCTGGGAATAACGAGCACTTAAACAACCTTAAGTACAAGAAAATATGTGTGTTATTGTTAGGTTCATTTGCAAAGGCCCTTGAGTGTGCTTATTACCATAAAGGTTCTATAAATAGTTTCAATATGTGAAGATTTATTGTTGTTCTGAGAAAGGACACTTTTACAACAGAATTGACGAGTGTCCCTTGAGGGCTGAGGGTATTAAATGTACAAATGAAAGACACATTTGAACATGGACCTTTTTCTTTGAAAGGACCTCTTTCTTCGTGAATATGGTGAAACTTCAGAATCTTTTTGTTCTCTAAACAGAAGTCGTGCAGTCTAGAGTTCTTAGGTTTCTTGGGTAAAGCCGAGAAACTTTGGTTTTGTCACATAAAATGTCTTCGCATCATTCATTGTCTTGTGAGAGTAGCAGTTAAGTTTGAGTTGAAATATAAGGTGAACCATAATAAGAAGTGTCAAGTACTGTAATAAGCCGGAGAAATACCGACTCATCTTGAGTAAGGTTGTTGAATAGCAACTGGTTGGAAAGGTGTTGGATGCAGGTGGCCATTGGGGCTATTGATCATTGTAGTGGATGTCTAAAATAGTTCTGTAAGTAAAATGAAAGGAATTGTGTGCAAGTATCACCTCTGGAGGGTGATGAATAGGTAATGGAAGTATTACTGAATGGATAGCTGGTATCCAAAATGGATAAGATAAGGCCGTGGAAAAGAGAACAGTACAACAAAAAGTGTACGTGTTCGTGATAAGATATGTACCCGACTATTTCATTTTCAATCCTTGTCTTCAAGTCATAAAATCAAATGGAATTACAAATTGTATGCAACTTGTTTCACTCTAGGGGACACTATGTCTGGTCCTTCAGTTTTTGTAGTTAGTTAGTTTCTGACTCTGTGTGCAAACAGAGCTCTCATATAGTCTCTCTCTTAATAAACATTTATAATTGATACATGTGTGCATTGTGTCACTTGTTGGGTATCTGCGTGGGAAAATCTGTAGTAAAGAGTGGGACTTGCTACAACACACAAGAGACAGTTTGTCACGAGAAATAGAAATATAGATATTCAAAAATACACCAGATTTGCGAAGGTAAGGAAAGATTTGTAGCAATTTCACGGGTGAAGTAGGCAACGAATAAAGTCACAAGTACGCACAGTTCTCATCCCTTGGAGTGTGGAGGAAGTAGGCCGTAGGGATTTGGTCTTCGTTCAAAAAAGAGGAATGTGAATTTGAAATAGAGATGATGTTTTTGTGAAATAAGTTCATATAAATCACAAGTTGTGGCAGAGAAGACACTTTGCCAAATCGCATTTACATCAGACAGTTAAAAATACTCTTAATTTTAATCCAAACTTTCATCTCATGTGTCATTAGTCATTAATGTGATCATGTCCTTAATTCTTCGTCTTGCATGTGATGAGGTGGAGGTTTATAGGTATGTAGTTATGTAGGGAGGGATAGAGGTGCGGCTGAAAGTCCCACGAGACTAGTTAACATTTACTGGATTATTTGAAACCAACCGTTGCTGGTGTTGCGGTTTCCTGTGCCCATTAAATTTGCTTTGCACTGTCACAAAGTGATCCTGTGGTGGATCAAAAAGGTCTCTACAACTTTTATATTGAGCTTGTGCCAGGAATCAAAACGGTGAAACTCCAGGTTCGTATGTGTTTCTTGGGAATCACAAGAACCTGAGAGATTTCTCGTATCAAAGAATTCGGATTGTACTCCGGCACTTCTATTGGATTAAAGTGTGAAGAAGATTCATTTACTGTCCGTGCAATTCATTTGTCCAAAATAAATTTGTACATCTGCCAGGGAATTCTTGCTCCGTGTATATTACGATATTACGAAACCATGTTTATTGTGCGGTATGAATGTATGCGTCGTACGTGTGTATATACATGTACGGTTGGCGAAAGTAATAAGCTGTAGGTCAGTAATTTTTCCATAACCTTTAACCTTGTCTTATCAATTTAGATCGCACATCTCCTGAGAAAATTTAGCAAGTACTCTGTGAGTACAATTCCATCGTGATTTATGCGTCTTTGTCCATTGGGTAAAATATAGGATCCATTTACTTTGAAGCAAGAACAATATATGTGCTACTTGAGCCAGAATTTATCACCCTCTAATGCCAAAGGGTATCAGTTGTGGGTTATTTTCAGATAAGCTTTATAAGTTATCACTTGAGGTCCAGAGTGCATTTTGGAGCGTACGTAATACGAACACAGCCTTTTAGAATGAGTTGAGAGATCTCGCCTTCCTTTAACATGCTAATGTAGCATAATAATTAAGTTCTTTTGGTTAATTAGAAGACTCCATCTGGTCTCATGATTCCATTAAGTAGTTTTAGCTGCGAAGCTTATTTCTGGAGTGCCGTAGACTGCACTACAAGATATATAGAACCCCGTGACTTTGTCATCTTGAGTGTGTATTACCTCATCTTGGGTAAAGAAGACATTCCTCAGAGCAAGTGAGCAGAATCCAAGAGAGACTCGTGAGCATACAACATCATTCAGCTTAAGCATATATAGCACTATAGGTTGGTTGCCAACCTCATCTCTCTTTCTGTGTGTTTGGCCTATGGATCCTCCCCATTACATACATAGAGGACAAGATTTTCGCAAAAAGAATAAGACGAGCAGACGTGCAGTCTGCCTTGTCTATCCAATCGAACACAGTCCATCAACTTGTTCACTTGACTTTTATGCTAATTCATTTTAAACAAGTTTGGCCATTCATTTTTGGTCACAGAATACACCAGCAATTCTACTCATGTCAGCATCATTAGACCGAGAGGTTGCAAAAAACGAATCATTTCTCACTGAGCATTTGCACTGTTCACATTACAGAACATTTTTACTGCTCTCATGTACTCTGAAGAAAATACTTTAGTTGTGAATCAGACTTAAGGAGCGAGTATACTTGGTATATTAATCCAGAGTTACACTGTGTGTTGTACACTGCCATATATACAGTTCAGGCATCTTGAAGAATTGCTTAATTCTTGTAAGTGACTCATTATATTTAAACTCTTCTACCTTTTGCAAGGAAGTTGCTAGACCCTAAATGTCTGTAAAAGTGTCCAACTACTCACACCAACTTAAGTGTGGTTTCATTTCGGGGAAAATATCGAGCGATTGGGAGCATTTCTCCGAAATCTATATTATAACAGGGAGTTGGACGGAGGATGATCCACTACTCCTCCCCAACCCCTTCACCCAGCTTATCCGGAC